>JAFFST010053344.1:82011-118756 GCA_022414735.1 Noturus placidus
GCTCCGTGGCAAACCCAGCCACCAGGCGCTCGCAGTCGGGCCCTCCCTCTGGGCCTGGCTCCAGACGGGGACCCCGGGCTTCCTCCGGCAGGGTACCTCCTGATTTAATTACATATGACTCATTTTCATAAATCCATAAAGAATCCCAGTAACCCCTTTTAACCCCAGTAACATACGTGATCATATGTGAGTTTAATGTCACATGATGATAGTGTGCTTTTCAGATGTGGATTCATGTTCACTGCTATTTCAAATGGTCTGCACTTATATAGCACAAATAAAATATGTTTAAATATTACCAAAATTTAGAAAAAAGAAGAATAGTTTAATAAGCTGCTGCCCTACTGTACCATATAGTGACTTATTGTTTGCTCTTGGTTAGTGGTCATAGTGAAATAGACTTAAATGATAATATAGGCCTAATATCAAGATTCTTAATATTAGAAAATATAACTACTATTATTATTATTATTATTATTATTATTATTATTATTATTATTATTATTATTATAGTAGTAGTAGTAGTAGTAGTAGTAGTAGTACTAGTGTTCTATTTTTTTGGCATCAGTTTATTAGATGTGGATTCATGTTAGTTTTAATCAGTCCTGATTGAGGAGTTGTATAGATGAGTGGTGCAGCTCTCCTACACTGCACCCAGATGATGCCCCCTGACTAGATCACATGCTGTCTTGATTGTTTTATATTCTTTTTCAAACTGTTCTTGTTTCTGTTTGCCTATTTTACAAATATGACTTGATGTATGTTCAGTGCTACTTGAAATAAATATGCTTAAATAGCATTTATGTTTCTGTATAGTGTTCTAAGTTTATGCTAGTAAGTGGTGTTAAAAATTGGTCTAACTATCACTGCTTCAGACAGACAGAATGGGATTTATTTGAACACCAGGACTTAGAGACAGTAACAGGAACAGTACTGGACTATATCAAGTTCTGTATCGGAAATGTGACTGTGGACAAAAACATTCAGGTTTTTCCAAACCAAAAACCTTGGATGACCAATCGCTCGCAACCAGGTCTGTACACTCCTCAGAGCCCGCGACGCTGCCTTCAGGTCTGGCGACAAAGCTCTCTATAGAACCACCCACGCCAACCTGAAAGGTGGTATTAGAGAAGCTAATGCAGACTATAAAAGGAGCATAGAGTCCCACCTGTACAGTAAAAATGCAAAGGAGGTGTGGCAGGGAATACAAAATATTACCAACTACAGAGGCCGTGATGCTGCAACAGGAGACCTGAATGCGATGCTAGCAGAAAAGCTAAATTGCTTCTTTACACGCTTTGAATGATCACAACAGCAGCACTCATCTGCTCCAGCCTTGCGTCCACCATCATCAAGCTCCTGTACCGGTCCAGCCCTGCCTACATCCCCCCTGGTTCCTGCACCACTATACTTACTGTGAGGGAACACGATGTCAATGGTAAGGTGCTTGGATCGTGTGCCCACCAGCTCGCCCACATCTTTACCAGAATCTTCAATCTCTCTCTGGCCCAAGCAGTCATCCCACCCTGCCTAAACTCAGCCACAATCATTCCAGTGCCAAAGAAGTCTCCCACCACCAGCCTAAATGACTTCCGTCCTGTGGCCCTCACTCCAGTTATTATGAAGTGCTTCGAGAGATTGGTTCTTCAGCATATTAAGGACTACCTCCCCCCAGACTTTTATCCTCATCAGTTTGCACAGTTCACACAGTGAGACTTGGACCCCACCTTTCCTCCACTCGCATGTTGAGCACGGGTTCTCCACAGGGCTGTGTGCTGAGCCCCCTCCTGTACTGTCTCTACACCTACGATTGTAGCCCGGTCCAGGACAACAACCTTATTGTCAAGTTTGCTGACGACACCACAGTGGTCGGACTCATTTCATCCTCAACTTCGCAGCCTGGTGTTCAGAGAACAATCTGGCTCTAAACACCAAGAAAACCAAGGAGATCATTGTGGACTTCAGGAAACACAACACTGAGCTAGCTCCTCTTTACATCAATGGTGAGTGTGTGGAGAGGGTTCACACTTTCCGGTTTCTTGGTGTTATCATCTCCGCTGACATCTCCTGGACAGACAACATCACTGGGATTATTAAGAAGGCTCAAACACGGCTACACTTCCTGAGGGTCTTCAGGAAGTACAATTTGCATTCAAATCTGCTGCTGACCTTCTATCGCTCGTCCATTGAAGGCCTGCTGACCTACTGCATTATGGTATGGTACGGAAGCTGCACCATAGCAGACAGGGAGAGGCTTCAGAGAGTAATTAGGGCAGCACAGAAGATCATTGGCTGCCCTCTCCCCTCCCTCATGGATATTTACTTTCCGTTGCCTCAGCAGAGGAAAACGCATCATTAAGGACAGCTTCCACCCTGACTCTGAACTGTTTAATCTGCTGCCTTCAGGGAGATGTTACAGATGCATCAGATCAAGGACAAATAGATTCAAGAACAGTTTTTTCCCAAAAGTTATAACCTCTTTTAACACACACATGCACTAATTCTCTACAGGTACATAGTGTCTCAGTGGTCTCAAACTGTGCAGTTTTAATAGTCCCTGCAAGGGCATTGTTTATTTATTTATTTTTTTATATATATTCTACACCATTTCGCACTGCTACATAGACATTTTATTCTATTCTACCATTTTTTACTATTATTCCTTCTCTAACTTATTTCTTTTTATTTCTTATATGTACATGTTGAGCACAGAAAAAAGGGTGTGGCTCCTAATTTCATGGTACGTGTATAATGACAAATAAAGGCATTCATTCATTCATTCATTCATTCATTCATTCACTGAGCCAGTGTGTTATGATGGAGCTTGTTTTGGGCTGGATGTGATGTTCCACTCTGGGCCAGAAAGTCCAGGGCCACTCTTTAGTCCCAGTTCACCCCTGATTATTGTTATTAATGCTAAATAATGTATGCTGAAATATTTTATATGATGTTAAATCACTGAAATGAGGGCCGTATTCCTATAGTTTGCCTATGGCCCCTAAAACACTAAATCCACCGCTGAGAGGGGTGACAATAAGACACCGGCACTCTCCAAGCAGTTTCTAATCACTGGCACCCAATCTTGAACACCTGATTCTAATGTTATGAATTTGAAGGTTTGATAAATGTAGGGAGGGCGCACGGCGGCTTAGTGAGCATGTTCACCTCACACCTCCAGGGTCGGTGGTTCGATTCCCACCGTGGTCCTGTGTGTGTGGAGTTTGCATGTTCTCTCCGTGCGTCGGGGGTTTCCTCTGGGTACTCCGGCTTCCTCCCCCAGTCCAAAGACATGCATGTTAGGCTGATTGGCGTGTCTAAAGTGTCCGTAGTGTATGAATGGGTGTGTGTGTGATTGTGCCCTGCGATGGTCTGGCACCCTGTCCAGGGTGTACCCCGCCTTGTGCCCGATGCCTCCTGGGATAGGCTCCAGGTTCCCCGTGACCCTGAAAAGGAGTAAACGGTTGAAGATGGATGGATGGATGTATATTGTTGTCAATAATATAATTTATAATGAAAATTGCTGTATTAAATTACAAAAGAATGCAAAGTACAAGCATTTTAGAAGGATCCCACTGTACATATTTACTAACTATATGTACTGTTAAACATCTCTCTCTCTCTCTCTCTCTCTCTCTCTCAGTGATATAAAACTGATGGAATAATACATGTTGTACTGTTCCATGTCCTTGGAAACTAGTAAACGTGGTTCACCATTTGCATTGTCAGTGAATGTCTCCTCTTGTGAAACTAGCTATCTCTTGACCGCTAGTTGTCTAGAAGTCAACATTCAAGCGTAGGAAATAATGAAATAAGATCAGAAAGGAGAAACTGTCACCTACTGTTTGGGCAGTTGGAAAGTTTTATACAGCAGCCTGGACTTTGTACAGAATTAGCTTGTTAGCTATAATTCTGACATATAGGTGAAATAAAGCTGAAATAGTCATGCCGGAAAGTATTCAGAAAGTCCCAAATGGCCTGTTTTCACACTAACAGACCCAAACCTAGATAACTGTATCTAATGTTTGTGCCATTTCATCTGTAAGTTCTGATCCATATCATGTCTGAAATGTGATCTGATCAGGTTTGCGGTCTGAGTTGAGTCATATTTGGATCATGAGAGCATCACACATTTACTATCTGAGTTTGTGGATGAGGGTGTCGTGTTGAACCTACTGAAGAACAAATTTGGCTCATTAGCACTTTCTAGATTGCCCCCCACAGCTTGTCGTTTTGCTTTGAAGATGGTGATCTGCTTCATGCCTTCATCTCCTTTTGCACCCTCCTCATCATTTCCTCATCTGTTCTTCCTGATAGCCTGCTTCTTTTTGTTCATTAGTTCCTTCAGGCCCTTGGTGACCCCACTTTGTTATTAGGAAAACAATACACCCTCTTGACTGGAATTATAGGGTTTGTGCAGAAATTAATATAGACTCATATGCAGTCCGTAATGTCTTCCCCAAGCCCGGTTCAGATAATACTTCCCAGTCTGTGAACTCGAAGCAGATCTGCAGAGCCTCCTCTGCATTTCGTGACCATCTTCTTATAATCTTTGTCACAGCCTGCCAGGTTGGTGTCAGTAGAACCAGACCTTCCCAGTGGGGTCAGAACAGAGAAAGTGAGTGCTCCTTTCACAGTTGCGTACAGGAGAACAGTGTTCTGTTCTCTCTGGAACAATGAAAGAGTTTGGATGCCGAGCCTATGATCACTAGGTCACTATGGTTGCTAGACTGAGAGGTAAAAGAAAAACAGCAGCTGCAGCTGCAGCTTAGCTTGTTATCACAAGCTTGTAATCATAATTACTTTGTTGAAAGGTCTCAGCACGTGTGCGCATACACACAAGAGAGTATAGAACATCTACAACTGATTGCAACCATCTTGGGCCTTACAGTTTCTGAGAAACCACTTATTTCCAAACTCTTACCAGTCGTATATTATTATACGACTGATTATTGTCATTTCTGACACAAAGTCAGTATTTGTCAGCATTAATGTTTTGCATTACACATTTTTTCATGAGTCATCAGGCAGTCATCCACATCCGCTGCATGGTGTAATGATTTTATTTAACATGGAAATCATCAGATTGCTCATGCTTGTTCTGAAAATATATGATTGTTACAAGAATAACATTAAAATGTTTTCTCCATGGTTCATATAAATACACTTAAAGCAAGCAAATCAATGCATATTCTTTTTGTTGTCATATCAAACAGTCTGCTGAGGCACAAAGCCTAATTATTAAACTTCTATATTACTTTAACTCCTCAGTTCCAACAGTAAAAACATTACCCAGAATGTTCATATTGGTTAATGCTTACTGCTGCATAATAAATGCCACAACACATTTATTATATATTTATATAGGGTCAATATAACCCTATTATTGTTTTTTTAAATAAAAAAAATAATAATTATCGCCTGTTTAACAAGATAAAAAGCTACATGTATCCTATATTTACGGCAAAAAAACCTTAAAATAAAATATGAAATACCAAAATATTACCTGAATATGAATGACATTCAATAATTAATTAGATTAAAGGAAATTTCTGCACTTTTTAAGTGAACACATATCTGTGAAAAGTTACTGAGAGCACATTCACATGTCATACAACACAGATAAAGCAAATAAAGCTGAACTTGTGTAGAAAATGAGCAAAATGAGCTACACCATTCGAATAAAACTGCCTATTACACTGAAGGATGCTCGGAAGTATAATTTTTTGATTCCTGTTAACTTTCATGTATTTTTTTTTTGTAGTTTTTATTGTTTCAGTAATGTATACTTAATTTAATTGTATGCATGGCTTTTTTGGTCATAATGCTGTTGGCCACACATGAAATAATTTCTATATAACTTGCCCTGGTCAGAATTTTAAGCAGAAAGAGGAGCATTTGTATAAGTGCACTTAGAAGAGTCTTCAAAAGGAGTGACTAGAGGTTGAACGAAGTCTGGAGGACAGCTGCTCATGATAGTGGTGGTCATTATTAAGGGCTGATCTGAGCCAGGATTCTGGATCATCATTTCTACAGGATGGGAAGTGCTACGTAGCTTTGAACTAAGAGAGAGTAATAAAGACAATGAGTTCGGCAATGTATGATAAGACATCTATGTTGATTTACATTGAATATATTTTCAAAACCTTACCGTTTATGCCATAAAAGAATGGCTATGGTTGCTGCCAAGCCAGCAATAACGACAAGTATTATAATCCCTGCAGTGATGCCCTTTATGGCTAAACATCAACAAAACAGAGAGAAATTATTAGCGTGACACCGAGAGGGAGAGATCAGAAATTGAAGCAAGGAGATCGTGGGAGGTCAGACACAGGCATGAAAAATGAAAGATGAGGGATTATCACAGATCTGGAGGCACTTACAACTATTTGGTTCATGTGCATTTTCTTGAGACTCACTGCCAGCAACTCCTGAAAAAGAGAGTCAGAGGTTGTGTGAGGCAGTGGTGTGCTGCTGAACATGTTTTTTTTTTGTAAAAAATGAAGTGGGTGCATGCCAATCTGAGTGAATTAACAGAGAAAAACACAAGCATACCTGTCTGAACACTGAAGTAACTGAGGGTGCATTTACAAATGCAGTATTTAATCTATTCAAATTGTAAACAAATTTTCAAAACTATTAATTCATATGTATTAATTTTTAGCTCTTGATTTATTTCCAGAATCAAAAAACATTTCTTTGCATTATTTTTTTAATGTATGAAAGACTTTCGCAAGTAGGTTTTGAGCCACATCCCTTCCTGCACATTCTATTTTTTTCGCTCTCGATTTGCTGAAATTTGTTCAGTGTCAAACCAAGTTGGACCAAATAGAAAACCAGACTATGCAAATGGAATAGTGGGACAGGGCACTGACTATCGGTTGTTCTACCTCAGTCATTGCTCATCTTAAAAATGCCTGTGAGGAAGGTTAGCGCTATCCCTTGCAGTAATTACGTACAACACTTAAGATCACTATTTCTCGATTTCCTGGGGTCAATGAGTGCACCCTGCACAGATCGAACATGTCTAATGAGCATAGAAATCTATTTTGGCTGTGTCTTGAATGTGTCTATGATTTCTGCCTGTAGACCATCTATTGAAACACCTTAGGAGCACCACTGATCATATATTGTTTGGTTGTTGGCTCATTTTTGGCACGACAGAGACACTGACATGTTAGTGTGTTGTGCTGGTTCGAGTGGATCAGGCAATTCCTAAAAGAGGAATTTGATATGGTGCTCTCAAAAGACACCAGCAGGCAATTAAAACACACATACATTAAACAATCACAGTACAACTGACAGTACAGCAACAGTTAAAAAGAATTATTAAAAGAAATAAAATCAAAATATCAAGGTAATAAACCTGTCATGATAAAATCTGTGACTAATAATAATAACCACTACTACTACTACTACTACTAATAATAATCTGGTGGCACAGTGGGTAGCAGAACCTCACAGAAATTTGTCACAAGGTGGATGCTGGTGGCACTCGATGCAATTCAGTAGACCAACTCTTGATACTAGGGCAGGGGTTGAACTTCATGCAGAGTAGTGTTCCAGAGAACAACATGGCAACAAACATGGCTGCTGAAAACTACAATATCTCACTCATGAACTCGTCATTCTGATTACACACACCTGAATCCAGTCAAACAAATCGCAGAACATAAACCTTGCGTCCCAATTCGCCTACTATCCGTACTAAATAGTATACGAGATTAGAATTAGTGTGTCCCAAATCGTAGTATGTAGAAATATGGGAGTATCCAAAAGGTACCTGGGTGGTCTACTATTTCCGAAAGATTGTGGCTCCATGGACACTTTTCAAGCTAATACTGCCCAAAACTCCTTGCACAAGGGATGATGAGTTTTGTGAGGTGTAAATGAAATGTGGAAAAATAAATCAAGGGATTTGGTGAATTCAATTATATAGTATAAATTATATAAAAAATAACGAATGTAGAAAAGCTGAAATGTGGCGAGGAGTGTGTTTACGGTGACAGTGCTCTCTGCCAGACAACAAGGTTTTCTTCCATTACATGCCATGTTAGTATGTACCAGTACTTCCATACTCTTTTACTACACACTCAAAAAGGTATGTGAGTTTTCTTCACAAAAAGAGCACATACTTTTAGTACATAGTAAAAGTATGACAATTGGGACACAGGGACTGACTAATAGTTCACACGCTCACCGTGAAGTATACGCTCTACTTCCTGACTAGAGGCAAAAAGTACAAAAACCAGGAGTAACAAAACAAAACAGAAATGTACACTGTCATGGCAAAACCTCGCAATGATAAGGAGTAAATAAACTGGTATAAATACACAGAGGAAAATGAGAGTTAACAGGAAATAGGTGAGTTCAAAACTCGGTTTTAAAACTATAACTCATGTTAATTGTTGTTAATTATAATTTTTTTTGTTGCAAACAAACACTTTATATAATGATGCTGACACTTGGATCAGTGTCACACACTAGCATGTCAGTGCCACTGCCTTAATGAGAACGATCCAACACCTGTATAATATTATATGTAATATAATATCTGATAAGTGGTGGTGCTTTGGTGGTGTTTGTTCACATATATAAAAGTTGTATGCATTTATATTCATACAAAGTAACATATGGTAGGTAAACCTGATAAAATGGCAACCCAGTCTAGATTCCACTTGAAAAAAACAAAAACACAACAATCACATTGTTATGGACTATGACGGCGGTTTTCAGCTATCAGGTTAGTCTACAGTATTAGTTGAGTTAAACCTGGATCAAGACAATCTATATGTGTTAGTGTTTTAGTTTCTTTTCATTCATGCTGACCAGTGCTTGTAGTAGAAAGGCTGCTAGGGATATGTGCGGACTCTGTGGTCAGACTTTCTTTCTCAGTTGTGGGTGAAGTTGTAATTCTAGCCGTAATGGATGTTGCCAGAGGTGTGTCCTCCGTTGCTATGGTCCTCTGAGAGCTTTGGTGGGATGTCGATGATGTGGAAGCTGTGTGTGTTGCTGTGATGACAATTTTCCCTGTCGTAGGAGTGTATCATACAAGGAAATATCAGAAAAGCCCCATGCAAACACACAGACACATGGAAACACATACAACGTGGACACCTTCACAAGTTCTTAAACCATTCATACCAGATGTTGTGGAAATGCTTTCTGGTTGTGGAGGACTGTAATGTGTCTTTGGTGTTGCACTGGACCATGACAGAGTGACAGGTGAATGAGGAGTGCTGATCAGTGTAGTTGCAACTGTAATATAATACATGACATTCAACATGAGTCGTAGTTAAAAGGTCATGGGTTTTCAGAATGTGTAGTATTTTTACTAAAGGTAAAGAGATACAGATAGAGATGGAGAAAGAACATGTGAATGTACTCCAAATGTGCTGTCCCAGAAACCTTAAGGCAGTAAGAGACAGGTTTTAAATCCAATTCAAATTTTAAAGAAATTTAGACAGGAAATAAGGTTACAAAGTAAGACGACTCACCTGGAAGTGGCAGTTTTGGATTACCTGCAGGACACACATATTCAGACATGAATGCCATACAGGATGTCACATAAAGAAAAAGAAACGATGGCTTATTGGGATAATCTAACGGCATAATCACAATCATAATATCAGTCATTGTTTCTCATACAGTTGCAATCAAAATTAAGGCTGCAAGCAGCGTTTAAAGGGGCCAAGCACCAAAGGCAAAGCAAGCGCAATGCAGAGCCTGAAGAACACAAAGAGGAGAAATATAATATACATGAATGAATAAAAGATAGGTTCAGAAGCACAGCTGTTTGAATCGGAAATGAACAGAAGAGATGCATTTATTTGTATTCCAAGAGGTTGAAAGGTTAGTGCAAATGCTTCAGTGCTTGACCCCTAAATAATCAACCCCTAATTATTAAAAATTTACGGACTTTCAGCTGTTTGTAATGAACAAATCAAACAAAAGCAATTGAAATAGATCAGAAATAATATTCTTGGGTTTGTGTGCTGCAACTACCTTCTTCAAATCCCACCAGAGATTTTCTATGGGGTTCAAGTCAGGTGACTGTGATGGCTCTGTAGAATCTTCCAGGACTTCTTCAGCAACCAAGTTTTGTTGGAATTTGAGGTATGCTTGGGATCAATGTCCTGTTGGAAGGTCCAATGATGCAATGAACAACTTGATTTGTTCATTGCAAACAGCTGAAAGTCTGTAAATTTTGACGATAAACCTGATTTGCAATGGGAGTTAAATAATTTTGATTGCAGCTGTATGCAAATCATATGACTCACTGGCCAGACCCGGCCTGCCTGATGATTCCATGCGGCCTGATGGCCAAGTAACATAAATGTAATGCAGTGAAGTAATGGAAATGTAAAGAATTATCAACACTCAGATGCAGTTACTTATATATACACTAGAGGTCCTCTTGTCATCGTCCTTAGGCTATACCCTACTGTTGCTAATGGTTACTTGTAATCTTTGGGTATTTAGAAGGTAAGGTAAAAATGTGGGTATGTGAAAATATCTCTTTCAAAGAAACAGAAGGTGAATGTCTTGAAAAGGAGGTGAAATGTCTCCTGAATGTCTTATATTCCAAGAAAATTCACAACAGACTCTTTTTTTCTGTGAAATACATAAAAAACCAATTTGTTTAATTTGCTCCCAGCAAGGGCGGTCTTTTCATTGAAATGAAAATTTCGTTAAAATTGAGGATGAAGTTCTTTTAAATGATAGTTTCAGTGTGATGAGGTGAAATGATAGGTCTGGTCTTGTATGCGTTTTAACATACATGTTGTGTTAGCCTATAGCACTGTTCAGACGTATTTATTGCAGTGGGCAAATCACCAAACACCGTATTTTCCGCACTATAAGGCGCACCGGATTATAAGGCGCAGTCTCAATTATGGGGTCTATTTCTGTACTTGACCAATACATAAGGCGTGTTATAAGGCACATACGGTTGTTACGCAATCAAAGTCGCACAGAAAATTTAAGGCTTTTAGGTGCACCTTATAGTGCGGAAAATACGGTACCTTAAATTTCGGAAAAGTGCATATTTGCTTTAACCAATTAGCAAAATGTGTGTGAATGGCCAAAAGACATAAATACTGGCTCTCTTCTCCTTCTCAGTGAGAAGCGGGTGTCAGAAACGGAAAGTTGTGCAGCGTCACCTTATCTACTAGGGTATTTCTGCTTTTCAATAAGTTCCATCTACTGTCAGGGAGTGAATTTGCACTTTCATTCAGTTTAACGACGGAGTGTGAACACAAAAAAAAACGTGCTGGAAAAAATGCTATGAAAAATGTCACAATGTGAACAGGCACTAATCCTATTATGGCTGTTATATGAAAATTTACCTCAGAATTCCATTTGGGGTGATAAATAAGTGTCAAGTTCAATTTAACTGTTCTCGGTTCACCTAAGGCGGTATTTTAGGTAGTGTGGCTCCGTACTACAAATGAGTTCCCCACCCCTGTTTTAAAATGTGTGCTAGAAAACCTTTTACTGTTTCTGAAATGTCAAATTTTGGCCAAAATTGGGTTTTTCTGCCCTTAACATATTTTGAAAAGTCATCTTTAAGAAACTACAACTACATAGAAATATTTTATTTATTTATTTTAATTTTGCCTAGGCTGCCTGTAAAGATCACATTGGGTAATGATCCAGTTTAAAAGACACAATGGAAAAACATCAGTCTGCCTAAAATCATGTCTAAAACCTGTGCTTTCCTCACACAGTGAATGAATCTTATGCTTTGATGAAGTGTTGAATAGTTACATGCCGTAGTGAAATGGACACATGCCTAATAGGCGTGTGGCTTAGTCGGTAGAGCGGGTTGTCCATTAATCCACTAATCGTAGGGTTGGTGGATCGAATCCCGGCCCGGGTGATCCCATGCCGAAGTGTCCTTGGGCAAGACACTGAACCCTAAGATGGCAAGCTAGCACCTTGCATGGAAGCTGTGCTACCATTGGTGTGTGAGTGTGCACTCATTTGTAAGTCGCTTTGGATAAATGAATAAATGTAATAATTTCCGTTTGTATGCTGGCTTTCAAAATATCCATCATGATGCGGTTGGAGTTTGAGGGTTAAGGGTTACATTTGGGGTTAAGTAGCTCTGTGTAGCATCGGAAATGTATTCTAGTAAAAGGCATCCTCTAGTTCTAGGGAGTCCAATCCTCCCTGCAAATCTCAGTGTACATGTAGGGCAGTGTGTGTCCAAGCAGGCCACTAAAAACATAAACCTAAACAAAAGCATAACACAATTTTAAAATTATGTCAATTATCTGTCTAACTGCTGAAGACAATTTGTAAGTATCTACACATAGCTTGCATTTAGATCAACGTCTATTCGCTCTATTGTGATACTATATTATTTTTTAAATACAAATTGTGATATAGAGTAAACCCAAGACTGAATGAAAACAATGTTAAAATATGTCTAAAAGTAAAAACATGCTGCAATGTTCAGCTCTGCTGTGGAGTGATACACAGTTAGATAGCATGCTAGGAAAAGTTCCAGCAAGGCCTAACTAATACACATATTATAACACACCATTATAAGCAAATGCATTGTTGAGTAGAAGTCCCTTACGTATGCATTTTAGAGGAGGCTCATTGATCCATTTGTTTTGGTTACATTTGAAGAGGTTGGAAGTTCCAGCTTTTCTCAGGTATCCTTCTTTACAAGACATGCGGAACTTCTGATCTCTGAGATTTGTTATTTCCTCTGCATTATCGATCACTTGAGGATTCCCACAATTTCCTAGAAAAAAAAAGGAATTAAACATTTCAAACACGAATACAAATTCAGACACACATACGCACATGTTTATATTGCATAAAAGTATAAATGCTCAGCCATGAGATCATATAGTTATGATTTATGAATATGACTACATGTTTTGAAGTAATTATGGTTACGCTCTTATGGTAATTATGGTTACCCTTGGTAAATTCGTTGCCGGTAGCTTGGCCGATCATGATGGAGATCACAAAAAAGCTTTCAAATGCTGTGACAACTGGTTTCTTGTGTAAACCTTCAACAAGTTAACAATTTTTTTGTGGTATTGTTAAACAAGTCCGGTTTAACCAAAGTTTAATACTTAAGAAGAGCCGACGCGCTGTCTTCCGCCATTTTTTTTCAGAGTTCATCTGCACAAGTCCCATTGCATTATGGCAGTTTCGAAAAATCTCGCCAGAAGCAGTACGCCATCCGGGTATTTCTCACCTACTGAGAATTCGGACATACTACCCCACTGGAGTACTGCTTAAACTGTACCCAAAAAATACTATGAAGTGTTGCCCCAAGATTTCTATTTTTTGTTGTTGCATTATTAACAAGGTGTTCACCATGAGTGTCTTAGACCAGCACATACATAGCATGGCTGCTCAAATAAACTTGAAGTTAATCATTTCATCTGTACTTGTGTGAAGCTAAAAAGTCCTGGCCTTCATATAATGTCACTACAATGCACAGAAATTCAAAACACTATCACTGATTTTGTTACTGATTAAAAGTAAACCTAGTTCACTGCAAAAAAACCCATAAAGAATCCAGATGAGTTTAACCGAGTGCTTCAGGGTACTCATCTAGTCTCATTCGGTTTTTCATTATTGAATCCACATTTCACATCGGTAACACTTGCTATTTTTCCTCTCCTGCTGTTGGTTGGTAGCTGTGCATTTATTTAATTCTTGCAAATTTTTTGAAAAATGATTTGATGCTGAAAATGAAAAGCTTTGCCATGTTGGGCTTGCATCATTTCTAGCGAACATCCTTAGCTAACCACATCCTTTCTTTTGTCTATGACAACATCCTACTCCCTAAGTGTTGCATGCACATTTATATCACAGGACCATAGCTTGAATTAGTACACAGAAAACAGAAATACTGACTAGCACAAAAAGCATAATACTGTCATATTCAACAAAGATGGTATACAAATTTCACAAAATACAACTAGAATTTATATGGGGAAAACGTCAGCATAATGTGTTGAATAATATAAAGCAATTTCCCAGGTCAAGAAGCTGAAGCTGTCAAACAGTCTGTCAGGGTTTATAGTGAAATGTTCTTGCAATTAAATAAATTTCAATGGGGAAATGTTTAAGGTTGAAAAATAGATATACCTTTAGACATAACTATAATTACGCCATGTTGCAGCTTTAAGAGCTTTTTAATATTTGGTCAAACTGGCTGTAACTCGCTTTACGTGCAACTGAGTTTAAGAAAATTTGTGTTTTTTTAATACACATGCACTAAGAATATTTTGACTGACCAACTGCGTTAAAGCAGTGGGATGCAGGCTATTTTAAATGTATGTTGCGATGGAACTGATGACTAAAAGCAAGTGTTCTAATAGCCTAATAATAAACCTTAGCTCAAAGTGTCATCTAGATTTTGTATAATACACAGTATGAGCGCTATATGTATGTATGTATAACGGTATAATTTTTTTTACATGATATATCTAAGGATTGTAAGCTAGCAGATGGTTGTAATTGATGTCTTGAGATACCAGTACCACTGTTGTTATTGTTTAAAAGTCCCTGATACACCAGTCCTTTCAAGATAATGAAACAAGTCACATAAAAGCTGGACCTTCCTGACCCTGGTGCAAAGCCCCCACATTTCATGTGCCCCTTCTCAAGCCAGTTGTGCCAGGCCCCCTCGCCACAGACCAATCAGCCATGACCCCACCTTGAGATTGAAGACCAACCAGCCTACATCATGGAAAATTAACTCTCTCTGTCTACAAGGTATGCTGCAGTACCTCATTGAGTGGGAGGCACAGGAAGAACAATGCTGGATACCAGCACACAACATTCTGGATCCCAACATCTGCAGGGACTTCCATGCTAACCTGGTGCTTTACACACGGCCCCGGCGGGACTCGAACCCTGGACGTGTGAGGCGAACGTGCTAACCACTAAGCCACCGTGCTTTGTAAAGCACTAAGCCACGCCCATTGTAAAGATATCGTTCTTAAACATTTGATAGTAAAGTTATTTTTCCAAGTTATACATGTAGAGGTAAACAGATTAGAAATGCATTTGACAAATAATGTATAATCACTGATCTACTGAAACTTTCTGTAAGGAGACGTTTATTTAACATTCATGGAAACGGTCTTGTATGTCAGAGCTGTGTCATTAACAAGCTGTATTGTTTTTTTTTTGGTCTTATTAACTTCGAGAGAGAAGTAGACACATTTGACTGCATTCACATCTGGGCCCACTTGTAATCTCATCACCAGAGATGGACACTTTTACACAAGAATTTGCTTGACATATAGAATGATTCATACTGTTAATTAACTGGTCTGATGATGGATAGAATTCCATGTCGGGCCGCTAAAAGGAGTTTTAGATTCTGAAAATGAAAATATCACATTCAATGTCAATTACCATTCAATTCTGAGATTCTGCTCGTAATGTGCCAAATAGTAGATGTAGTAAAAGCTCAGCTATGCAAACAATGGGCTTCACGCAAAATGGAAAAATATTAACCTTTTAATGCTCTTAAAATCAAATCATTGCTCAGAAAATTAGCAAGAATTACACAAATAGATAAAAAGAACAGCGTGTTATCTCATCCATGTGTGATCTCATCACCAGAGATGGGTGTTAAAATGGATATATTTTTAGTTAATGCTTAGAAGTGTGGGGATGACACAGTTTGGGTATTTCCTTGACACGCACACACTTACAGCTTGAACTGATTTATGCAGGGAATAATTTTAATGTTCTTAAAGTTGAACCTTTTTAAAAACGTATTTTGTATGATTCTCTCACATTGTCTCATGAAGCTGTAGAGAAAATATCACATTTCGTATAGTCTGTAGTAGGGATGTCACCATACCAAAAATCTACTAGTCGGTACCGATACCAACAAAAGTACACGATACTCGATACCAAAATCGATACTATGGTGTGGTATAAAAATAAAATAAAAAATTATTGATGCCTCCTGGGATAGGCTCCAGGTTCCCCGTGACCCTGAAAAGGAGTAAGCGGTTGAAGATAGATGGATGGATGGATAATTGGGCAAGACACTGAACCCTAAGTTGCCCCCGATGGCAAGCTAGCACCTTGCATTGCAACTCTGCTACCATTGGTGTGTGAGTGTGTCTCATTTGTAAGTCGCTTTGGATAAAAGCATCTGCTAAATGAATAAATGTAAATGTAAATGTAATTAAAAACTCTCCTGGAGAACATCCTCCTTTCGCTGGTACTGGCAGAGAGAGGCAGAGAGAGATTTTAGTTATCAAAACATTGTGAGTGGAGGTGCAGCACTCCTAAACATGCGCACACACACACACACACACACACACACACACACACACACACACACACACACACTTTATACACTGAATGCAAGCATTAGTTTAAATTCATTGATATGGTGGCGGGCCAAAAAGATTTATTAGCTGACAGGACACGGGTGAATGGCAATGCATGGTGGCCCATTAGGAGGTAGTTTATAACACTGCAATGTGTTCGCATCATTAACAAATAACTGGCTATCTCTAACATTACATGGAGCATAACATTAGCTGGTTTCACAGCCAAAATGCCAGCTGCCTCAATCAAACATAATATAGGACTGTCTTTCAGGATCTTTGCCAAAATTCGTGGTGTTTCCTCCTTTGTGTGAAATGAACGTTAGCATCGGTTGGGCTTCAGAGCATCAATTATATGTTTGTTATCATCTGCCTCGAATGCAAAGTATTTCCATATTCCATACCACCTTTCCTCTCAACGAGTCGCGGTGGAGCTAAACTTTTGTAGTTTTTCCCCATGTGCTTGTAGTTGTTATTCTTCTTCTTCACCACTTGTGGCACGACTAAAACACTTGCGCTTATTTGCTACCTCCTTCAGGTCCGGAAGAATTGCAATCTCGGTACGTACATTAGAACCGGTTCCAACGCTACTCCAGAAAAACAAGTACTGTCACGTTTTAAGAATGTTGGTACCAACTTGGTACCGAAGTATCGGTTCTCATGACATCCCTAGTCTGTAGCTAGGGCCCGAGTCCAAATATAGTTTTAACAGAGTCACTGTGATGTAGCTTGTCTATATATTTTATGTTTCATGTCCAACAGACAGGTGTTTCAGTCTCCCGTTCATATGCTTTCTGAAGATGTAGTGTGCTCAATGGCTTTATAGTCAAAGAAAACATAGGTGCAAGCGCTTACATATAGAATGTTTAACAAAAAGGAAGAAATTCCCAATTGGACCAGTATGTCTTCCACCATGTCACCGTCACTGGTGTTTTCACAGTGCCTATCACTGTGCAAAACTCCACAATGGTATGTGCTGTTTTTTTTTTTCGGGATTTTATAATGAACCAATCAGACATCTTTTATCATAGCATATGACATCATTTATTTACCTGCATTTTCTCTCTTGGTTTCAGTTCGTTGATACTGAAACTTTTACAGCTTTCTTTTAAAACGGAACAAATATCAGATAACCTTATTGATTTTCTTTTGTTTTCCTTCAACATTAATCAAATTACTTTTATGGCAGCAGTGGTGGTGTAGTCACGTTAACAGCCACAAGATCCTGCTAACTGGCGAGACTATGGGAAGTGGGTTTATAAATTTTTCTGCTGTGTCGACCGTGTTCTCATAAATCACCAAATCAGCACTAGGCGAAAGAAAAGCAAAGGAGAAACTATGAAGTTCAGAGGCAGTTAAGATAAAGAAGGCCTACAGAATTAGTGCTAGTATAAGTGTTTATACAAACTGACACTGTTCATGCAAAATTAGCAAAAATAATTATATAAGTAAAATCGTAGTGTGTCATAAATAGCCCTGACATGAGTAAATGACTCATTGGCTTCATTAAAAAACCGAAAAGAAAAAAGGACAGTGATGTCTCAGTACACCTACCGGTAATTTGTACAGTGACTATATCAGGGTTGAGAAAATTCCACCTGCTAAGAACGTCTAGACAAAAGCAGAACGATAGGGTTCCCCCCAACACTTCCATGTCTGATTTAAAAAACAATTCTAGAGAAATTAGAGACTGTAGATCTAACTGTCCACATACTATATGCAGCAGCCAAATAAAGCAGGTGAACACGGTGTTTACAATTCTTGACAGGTAGACCTGTGGTTCTTTAATTACTCATTTAGCCATTTTTCACACATGTACGTGTCAATGTAAGTGTCTCCGTTTTTTCTCCCAGTGAGTTTTCTGATCCAACATCGTCCAAAGTCCACAAAATTCTGATGCATGGCTAGAAAAAGCTTCTTTGTATAGCTTTTTAAAGACGGCTTGTTTAAAAACATTACTGTATAAATGTCTCTTCACCAAAAAAAATTAATACCGTATTTTCCGCACTATAAGGCGCACCTAAAAGCCTTAAATTTTCTCAAAAATAGTCCGTGCGCCTAATAATCCAGTGCACCTTATGTGTGGACCGAGTTCCAAAATCTGTAAAAATGTTGTGTTTCTTTGGTTGGCATAACAACCGTATGCACCGTATGTATTGGTCAAGTGCAGAAATAGACCCCGTAATTGAGACTGCGCCTTATAATCCGATACATAAAATGGTTTGTACATAGATACATAGAAATACATAGAAAATACGGTACATAAAATAGAATCTGATGACAATTGGATATACTTTCAGTCCCAGAGTTAGGTTCTTCAGAGCAGTGCATTGGTTCTTCAAGGTATCATCCCAGAACAGGTTCAAGTGAGCCCTATATGGTTCTTTCTGGGACTGGAACAATTTCTCTTGGCATCACTCTTAGGAACTCTTTATGAGAACATGGTTCCTTGTTGCACTGCTGTGAAGAACCGTTTCTGGGTTCTTTAAAGCACCAGTAAATCGATGGCTCTCTACTTGAGGTTCTCAAAGGGTTCTCCTATTCCTCTTTTTTGCTTCTAACTGCAACCCTTTGATTTTTAAGAGTGAAGCGTCAGTGATTTTCCAAATATCCCAGGAGTTTGCTATTCATGATATTGTCAAGTCTGGGTTCACACAATAAATAATGTTTTGACTGGTTAGTAGTCAGTAGTGTAGTAGTCCTCCATTAAAATGTGAGCATAACATCGACTGAATCCCATTACTGTAGGAAGGTGCTCTAACTTACCATATCCTCCAGTGAGGATGGAGTATTCAGATATGATGAAGATGAAGGTTAGTATGGATGCGCACATATCCAATGCGTCCAGACTGTCCGAGTATGACTGTCCGGCCAGGGCTGTAGACACATTTTAAACACTACATACATGTAGTAGTCATTGTCTGCGCGTGCGTCTGCGTGTGCGCGTGCGTGTGCGCGTGCTTCCTTCCTGGCCGGGCAAGAAACAATTTCGCTTTCTCTTTGGAGATATGTCTAAGTTGTGGCGCGAGTAGACTTGAAACAAAACACACGCGACATACATGCTTTGTGCATGTCATTCATTTTAGGGTATAAGCTACACTATAATGCGCTCAAAGTCTAAACATAAACATTTCTCCAAGCAAACCACGATTCGCGTGTCCTAACACACGGTCAACGTTGTGTTTTATCCTCGATTACGTCTTTCCTATCGTCACGGGCTTCATTCAGCCTATTAATGGTAAATACCAGTAACCGTTTGTGAACCGAGAGCCGTGTTTAATGCTGCTACAGGAACATAACCGCACTGCTTTCGTTATCACTCACGTCACTCTTCCTTCCTTCCTTTTTATTTATTTTTTTTTTTCCTTTAAAAAAAAAAAAAAAAACCGTAAAAGCGTCGCGCGCTGCTGTCACTGTGCTTTCCACGTTAGCCTTACTGAGAACTCAAACCTAGTTTTGAGGCGTATGACTCGTCATGTTGACTTTCGATTTTCATTTCTCGGATGCAGGAAAAACCTGAAGAACAACGTGTTACCATCCCTTGTCCAAAAAAATACAAAATTAATTAAATAAATAAATGAATAAAATACTCCTCAGGGATTCCAATATCATATTTTGGAACGGTTCCCTATAACAAGCAAGGCCCCCCAAATGGCATTAACATTTGACCGAGGCCCCCCTTTTGCAAGATGTCTTTAAAACACATTAAAAATATAGACTTCTGAAGAAATCCACCTGTTTTTATAATTAATAATGACTTCTTTATATTACATTAGGAATTGATTGTGTGTGTGTGTGTGTGTGTGTGTGTGTGTGAGAGAGAGAGAGAGAGAGAGAGAGAGAGAGAGAGTGAGAATTTATTTTTTACACCAAATTGTTGTGAACCCTAACCCTGGAGTGAAAACCACTGCCCGATAAGATTCATAGGAATTGTCTAAGGACAAGACGTAAATATCATTTAATATCACTTCAGGATTTCTAATGGGATCCATTTGGGTTCTAGTTCAGGTCAGAGTGGTAAGGAAGGTTATAGGTTTTAGGTTAGATAAGTAAAATTCCAATAGAGAATCAAATTCCATACATTTTTACATTTCATAACACATTTATTGGATACTAATAAATCAACTATGTGACATGTTCATATTCCAAATGTTGTAGTAGACTCCTAGTAGGATGACTGATGGCAGGTGAGTTTTTGCCAGTATGTCATATTATCTAGATACATAATTATTTCATAAAATAATAAGTAAACGTGAAGATAATGAGTCTTTATTAATCACATATACATTACAGCACAGTGAAATTATTTTCTTTGCATACATTACATTACATTACATTACAGCATTTGGCAGACGACCTTATCCAGAGTGACTTACAATTATCTCATTTATACAAGTGAGCAGTTGAGGGTTAAGGGCCTTGCTCAAGGGCCCATCAGTGGCAGCTTAGCAGTGCTGGGGCTTAAACCCCTGACCTTCCAATCAGTAACCCAGAGCCACGCCTGTCCTCCAAATTCAAATGTAAATGTAAATGTGAATGACAAAACAGACAGTGCTCTACTTGCATAATATAGCTCGGAAAAACAGACAGGGAAGTACTTCAGACTTGACACAGGGGTTATCAATGGAAAGCTAATTTTCTGTGACATCTCAGACAGTGTGAAGGACATTGCGTAATGTCATCCCCTATAGATGACATCCAAGAACAAGAAGGACATTGCATAGTGTCATCCTCTATAGATGGCATCCAAGAACAAGAATGATATTGCATAATGTCATCCTCTGTAGATGGCATCCAAGAACAAGAAGGACATTGCATAATGTCATCCTCTATAGATGGCATCCAAGAACAAGAAGGATATTGCATAATGTCATCCTCTATAGATGGCATCCAAGAACAAAAAGGACATTGCATAATGTCATCCTCTGTAGATGGCATCCAAGAACAAAAAGGACATTGCATAATGTCATCCTCTGTAGATGGCATCCAAGAACAAGAAGGACATTGCATAATGTCATCCTCTGTAGATGGCATCTAAGAACAAGAAGAATATTGCATAATGTCATCCTCTATAGATGGCATCCAAGAACAAGAAGGACATTGCATAATGTCATCCTCTGTAGATGGCATCCAAGAACAAGAAGGATATTGCATAATGTCATCCTCTATAGATGGCTTCCAAGAACAAGAAGGATATTGCAAAATGTCATCCTCTATGGATGGTGTCCAAAAAAAAAACTCTTGCATGCTCTGCAGCACAAAACTACAAGATAAACTTTGCGAAAGAACATAAAAAGAACGCTGATGAATGTTGGTAGCACAATTTTTGGTCAGAAGAGACCAAGAAAAATTTCTTCAGCTCAGATGAGGTCAAGCATGTTTGGCGGAACTATGCTAGAACTACCACAGACCACAGCTCACATAGTACCAGTGGGAGTGTGATGATATGGAGTCATATGAGTGCAAAAGATGTTGGGGAGATGATATTTATAGATGGCACCATGAACGCCTGTGGACATACCAAAATACTGGCTGATGAATGACTTCCAGTCTCCAGATTCTTGGCAGAAGAGGAATATTTCAGCACGATGACGATTCAAAGCACACTGCCAAAATCATGCAAGAGTTTCTAAAGATGAAAAACATGAAAACTTCGACTTGGCCAATTATGTTGTCTAACATGACTCTAATCAATACAATTGAAGACCTTTGGGGTATTTTAAAGAGAAAAGTAAAATTGTCTCTGAAGAATAGCAGAACATCGCTCAACCATGCTAAGGAGGCTTGAGTCTGTCATCAAAAATAAAGGTGGGCATATAATGTATTGAACAAATTAAAAGATTTGAATCCCAGTAGTGAAAGGTGTACTAAATTGTATTGCAATGAGCACCTACTACTTACTGCATAATATGCATACGTATGCTGTGCAATTCAGAATTTATCTGCCACTCATAATTTTTACGAATACATTTCCTCACATTCTTGAATTTTGCAGAGCAGAAAACATATGTTTATACAGTCCTGGCCTCAGGAAATGGCATTCCATTTAAAACCACACTTTATACTCACTTTTACAGTCTGTCTGCCACTACAACAGGATCACATGTCACATTCTAACTTCTTAAAATAATTACAGCAATTATGCAATATGCTCATAAAACATGAATTAGTTTACTGCAAGTTCAGTCAACTGTCTCTGTTCTGGCACAGTTATCTCATGAATGTTTATGTTTAAAGCACACGCCCTGCATTGATGCATAAAGATATGATTTAGAAACTAATTACTGCCATTGCTACAGGTTTATAACACAGTTACACACTATGGGGGAGTCACAGATAACAGTTTCCATTCAAAAAAATCGAGCATTTGTTATGGCCATCCCATTCCCTGAACTAAACCCCAGTGAAAATCTATGGGCTGAGCTGAAGAGGAGTCCACAAGAGTAGACCAAGCACCCTGAGGTTCCGGAGAGATTCTTTATTGAGGAGAACTGTCAGATTCTTTGCCCTATTCAAATTCATTATAGCATTATAGAAGCTTTGGTGCTCTTATGTTGGAAAAAAGGAGGTTGGACAAAGTACTAAATGCACAAAGTAATAACTGTACACAAGGGCGTAACCATGTTATACACATTTGCATATTTAGAACATAGTTTTAGGATTACAGTTACTGTTTGAAGTCACATGGTTTCTGAGTGATAGAAGCTCCCACTGCATGGGGAAGCTGCTAAGATACATCACTGTACTTGCATTGAGTATGGGCCAAACCAAGTGTACAATTGGAGGGGACACACACCGATTTTCCTTATCAAACATAAATATTAAAAAAGAATAGACAAACAAATAGATAAATAAAATAAATAGAATAGATGAAGAAAAGACAGATCCGTTGGCAGGGAATATTAAAGCGGAATATATAGAAAATATTTTCTCAGATTGGTGTTTCCTCAACATTGGGGGGGGGGTCACGACCCCCCCAAAGAGTGCGTGGTTACGCCCATGACTGTACAGGTGTCATATTTTTGATATGGTCTTTTTATTTCATTAGAATAAATGGATAGATTTATAGAATAGATTTTGCTTTTTTATCTCACTTTTTATATCACAGTTTACTCATCTTTACAAAGCGTGCCAATAATTTTGGCAGTGACTATATATATTTCCCCAAACATATCCTCATATCCGAATTACTGTATGTACATTCTCTTACAACTTAGAATGTTACAAAAGATATTCAAGTTAATGACTCAGTAAGAATGATTAAGCAATTTAAGTGATTAATTAGCCAAGACCAACAACTTCAGCTGGTTCTTTTCAGTAAGCTGACCCAATTGAAAAGAGCAGCAACTCCCTTTACTAATGTTGACATCCACAGTGCTTTTGGTAAATGGTTTTATACAGTACAGTGGTGTGAAAAAGTGAAAATCACTTTTTCACACAGGGCCATGATGGTTTGGATTTTTTTTCACCTTTAATAATAAACACCTTCATTTACAAATTGCATTTTGTGTTTACTTGTGTTGTCCTTGACTATTGTTTAAATTGGTTTGATGTTCCGAAACACTTAAGTGTGACAAACATGCAAAGGAACAGGAAATGAGGAAGGGGGCAAACACTTTTTTCACACCACTGTATCTCACAAAAGTGAGTACACCCCTCACAATTTTGTAAAGTGTACAGCTTGTGTAACAGTGTAAATTTACTGTCCCCTCAAAATAACTCAACACACAGACATTAATGTCTAAACCACTGGCAACAAAAGTGAGTACACCCCTAAGTGAAAATATCCAAATTGGGCCCAAAGTGTCAACATTTTGTTTGGCCACCATTATTTTCCAGCACTGCCTTAACCCTCTTGGGTATGGAGTTCACCAGAGCTTCACAGGTTGCCACTGGAGTCTTCTTCCACTCCTCCATGATGACATCACGAAGCTGGTGGATGTTAGAGACCTTGTGCTCCTCCACCTTCCATTTGAGGATGCCCCACAGATCCTCAATAGGGTTTAGGTCTGGAGACATGCTTGGCCAGTCCATCACCTTCACCCTCAGCTTCTTTAGCAAGGCAGTGGTCGTCTTGGAGGTGTGTTTGGGGTCGTTATCATGCTGGAGTACTGTATACTAATTATGCTCTGCTTCAGTGTGTCACAGTACATGTTGGCATTCATGGGTCATCTAACACCAAGTTCAAAGTCACTGAGCTCCCATTTTCCCCAACTGTTCTGATGTTTGATGTGAACATTAACTCAAACTCTTGCCCTGTGATTTGATGCGTTGTGCTGCTGCCACGTGATTTGGCTGATTGGATAACTAACTGCATGAAAGCATGGGTGCTCATAACAAAGTGACCAGTGCGGAATTATTTAGATTGTGCCAGTAGAGCGCAGCAAAGCAACGAGCAAAGGCTGAGGATAGTCATCATTGTGGGACTTGCTGATGACGTCATGTAGACGCGACAACAACGCGACGGCGCAGTTTTAGCTAGCATGTTGTGCTAATTTTGTGGAATATACTGAGCTCTGACTTTTTGTAGGTATTTTATTTTTTTCAGTAGAGGAAAAGTCGAGCCGGTTTTCAAAACACTGCGGTTTCGCTGCTTATTGCGGCTTTGTTTTGTGTTTGTTGTCTGCTTATTTAACTGCTTTTTTCTTCAGCTAGCCAACGCTATTTTTTTTTATAGATATTAGACAATGTATTGTTATAAGGTTAATAGGTGTAATCATACCAGATACTTGATATCAAACATATTTGCTGGAATGAAATTGTAATTTTGATAGCAGATTGAGTCATGGTTTAACTAGAAGTGTGTTTAATAATAATAATAATAATAATAATAATAATAATCAGACTTGGTTATTAGGGTTGAAGTACAAACGTGTACTATACAATATATGAACTAGTAACTTGTGTTTACTATGGAGTGCATTATATGATTAACTTAATATTGAGCTCTGTAGACACACCAGAGTGTACAGGAATGGTTTTTACATTCTGTGTCCTGCCCTAGATGTTTAACAAGGAATCATTTGAGAGTCTTTCAAATGAAAGAGAATCAAAATGAATATTTTGTTTGAGAATCAAAATGAATATTTTGATGAATCGGTTGTGACATCATTTTTCTCCTTTCTACGTGTCTATGTGCAGGCTAACATGTCTCTGTATGATGATTTGGGGGTCGCCACCAGCGATGCAAAAACTGAAGGCTGGTCAAAGAACTTCAAATTGCTGCAATCGCAGCTTAAAGTGAAGAAAGCTGCCCTGACACAAGCAAAGGTACACGTACATGCTCAAATGTTGTGATCAATTATACCGTGATGTTCATTTCTCAGAATATTGCAAGTGTCACGAGCAGCTCTGAACTGCATGATACATAAATTTGATTAAATCGATTTACAAAGCAGCTGTAAGAAAAACAGACAAAAAAAGGCCGTTATGTGATTGTCTTCTTTGATAATGATTAATTACTTTAGTTAAAGGGATAGTTCACTCACAAATGGAAATTCTGTCATGTTGTTCCAAACCCATAAGACTGTCGTTCATCTTCAGAACACAAATGAAGATGTTTTTAATGAAACCTGGGAGATTTCTGTGCCTCTGTTTACAGTCCAAGTAGCCAAAAACTTCATAAAGGCATCATAAAAGTAATCAATGTGGCTCCAGTAGTTTATCTCTGACACGTGTTCACGAGAGGACCACGAAGCGTGTGCGTTGTGTTGACACGAGAGCTACGTGGAAATCAGCAGAAATCTTCATTACAATGATTGCTGTATGTGACTGGGTTTGTATACAGCGACGCTCTTCCTCTGTGGTGCAGCACTTCCACATCCTGCTGTATCGTGAGAACTTTGATATTTTGTGAATAAAGACTTGATTTGAGGTTGTTTTTTCCTACACAAAGCATTTGTATCACTTCATAAAATTGGGATTAAACCACTGGAGTCGGATGGATTTTCTTTTAGGATGCATTTATTAACTTTTGTGGAGCTTGGAAGTTACAACTGAATCATAGTTGAATCTTCCAGCAGAACAAACTGTGCTAAAACATGCATCTAAATCCAGAAAAAAATAATTCTGCGATGACAGACTCAAGCTTTGACATGGCATTCCCAGTCCCTTGATCTAAAAACTATTTGGAAAAAACTAAACATATATCGTAAAATTCAAATGAAACAAAATATGTTGAAGCCTGTAAATTGTTTTCTATCTGCAGTAATAAACTGTATGACACGAACAGAAGAAATGTTTACATTATCATTATGAAATCCTGATACTATCAATATGCAAATAAACTGCAAATGCCCCTTTATGTTTGCCTGCTAAATCAGACATTTGCATATTGGAACCCGATTGGCTTTTATATTTTATGACCCAACAACTCTTACACAATTACCTGTTGAATGCTGTGACATTTTTCCCTAAAATGACTTCATAGTACAAATGTGTCCAGCGACTTGAATGTTAGAGTTCTTTATTCAAGTGAACCATTAATGTTTTGAAGACGCAGAGGATGAGACAGACAAATGTTCTGGCTCCGGTCATCGATCTGAAGAGGGGAAGCAGCGTAGATGACAGACAGATCTCAGACACGCCTCCACACACAGCAGCGGGGTTGAAGGTGAGGACTGTGCATGCACAGGATTAGTCTTTCTTTACACCTTTTCACAAGGTGGCACCAAGAAATGCGATCGAACATATGAATTATGTTTGTTAATAAGTTATTCACGTGTTCTACATAACAGCATGTGTGTGTTTTTGTGCATGAGACAGGACTCTGCACCCGCTGGCTTTTCTTCAGGCGATGTCCTGATCCCGCTCGCCGATGAATATGATCCCATGTTCCCCAACGATTATGAGAAGGTGGTGAAAAGACAGCGAGAGGAGCGCCAGAGGCAGAGAGAGCAGGAGCGGCAGAAGGAGATCGAGGAGAGGGAGAAGTATGTATACTGCAATAATGTACAATGTGTACCTCTTGTCTCTCGATAGTCGTTGAACTGTAAAGTTCTCTGGTGTCTTTCACATCTGTAGGAAGCGCAAAGAGCGTCATGAAGGAGGAGGAGGAGGAGGAGCGCCCAGCGGGTTCTCTCGCTTCCCTGCTGAGGCAGACTCTGATGAAGAAGAGGACTATGAGAAAGAGAAGCGAAAGAGAGGCGGGTGTCTTCTGAAACCTCTGCACTGTTATGACTGGCTGTTTCTCTCTCTTACTGTTTTACTTGCTAGCTATATTGCACAGGAAAGATCTGGGTTGTTGTTTTTTTGTGGGGGGAACGTGGCAAAAAGTTTGCTTAGAAAGATGATGATTCTGCAGTCATTAGAATTTTTCTCTTTCATCCAACAAAATCCCTGCTCCAAATTGACATTCCCAAATTAAACGCATTTGAGATGTAAGGTAGAATCCACGGCTAGGTTTGCATTACATTATTTGACCCCACAGCATGGAGGCAAAGAACCGCCTGATACAAAGTGGAATGCAATTAAAATCGTGTAATGCACACCTAAACGTGGATTATCCCATTTTATACCATGGTCACTTGCCAGCATTGACGTTAAAGCTGTTATTGATGTTTGCGGTGCCAAATTTGGCTGAAAAAATAAAAAAAAATTGTACATTTTTGTTACATGTTATTTTATTTAGGCTACAGTCAACTGCTTGCTCTAAATCATACAAATAGATAAAGTAGCGTGACACGATTACATTTATTTGCCTGAATTATAATAAATAGTTATGAGATTGTGTGCGTGTGAATTACCTGCGTCTGTGTCACATCTCGACTGATAATGAAGCTGTGAGTTTAGCTACTGTTTGTGGCTTTAACAATATGTTACTATGGTTACAGTTGGTTCTAGAATGGTGATTACACTGACAGGAACGACCTGTGTATTATACGGTTTGAACACACACCTTCCAGCCAATCAGAATTGAGTATTCAGACAGACCATGGTATAAATATCTTGCTTCGACAAGTTCTGGCATTGATGAGTCCTGTCCCCTTGATGCATTAGACTATTGATGTATTTAAGAATATCGACCCGAATACTGCAATTTAGATTTATATTGTTACAGTTCATATATCTTCATCTGACCTTATAGTTCAGGTGGCATGAGATGGTAAATCGTGCCATAAGAGGAATAACCCACTGCATTACACAACCTCATCATGTTTTATTCCATTTTAATTAAATTTATTGTTGATCTATTCGAAATGCAATGGAAAAGAAGACTGTGTATGTAAGGGTAGTGTAGTAAGATCAGTCACTTTTTGAGTTTTTTAATATTTCCGGAAATGAAAGAAGAGTTAGATTTTTTTTTTTATTTCTTCTTCATTACAAAATTGCTGAAAAGTTTTATAAAATACTCCATCGCCAGAGGTGGAGGCTGATCTTTTCATCCAGCTAATTCTACTTTTCATTCCATGTGTCTTATTCTGACCGGCGTCTTGTTTGGCACACAGTTACGGGTGGAGCGGCGATTGCACCTCCATCATCTCTGACGGAGAAGGACTGTAAGTAAACTTCTGTTTCTATTATGTATTGTTTACAGCTACTGTGCATTCCCCCCGTGTCTGTGTAGTTGCAGTGTGCAAATGTATTGTACATGATTGCTAATATCTGCCACAGTTGTAAGACAGCTCACATGTTGGAGTTTAATCTGGTCTCCACTAGGTTGAGGTGTTGTCTCATGATGTGGTCGGTTCAAGACCTGTCTTTATTTTGTCATGCAGGTGTTCAACAAAGCTTGGAGCCCATTTCTAAAAAGTCTGCAAAAGAAATAGTTGCCTCTTTAAGGTTTCATAATTTAAAATGTAGAAGTTCATGCACACAAACTATTTCCCAATCTGCACTGGGGTACTGTATAGTACAGTCCGTACAGGATTTCACGAAGGATTTTTATGATTGTCGTGGGAAAACTACTTGATATGGCGAAATTGCAATCGCACAAAATTGTTTTGCGTGGGCTTTCACAGTGACATTTGTTGATATGAGACCTTTAAGCTGTACTCATGTTCGATCGAAGGAGGCTTTGGCTGAATGCGCGGTGTCACATGACGCATCCTGGCCCGAGTCTGTGTTTATTTAGAAAAATTGCAGGCTCTTGCAAATATTGTGGAGCTTCCTTGATTTTGCATTCATTTCTGCCATTGCGAAATCCTGGAGAGACTGACAGTATGTCACGTTGTCACTCAGAGCTTCTGTAGTGGTTTTGGACCTAGCTAAAAGCCAGGTCCTACTTGTCATGCTAACATCACTTATTTAAAACAACAATAAACAGTCACCTGTCATTGTATCTTCTCAACTTCACCACTTTATCCAACAATCTTTTGTGGTGCTTAGGCATTTTTAAAATTGACATATTAAACTTTTTATATTTGGATTTATTGACAAATTTAAAAGCGAAGGACAGAAACCAGAACGAAGCATGCGTGTGTGAGCATCCATCAAATTTAAATTGAGTCTGTGGTTGAATGTCACTGAATGTCACGGATTTTTATGCTGTGCATGTTTCTTGTATCAGCATCATACTCGTATGATGACGAAGGCCGCCAGCGGTCCAAAGCAGCGATTCCGCCCCCTGTTTTTGAGGACTCTGAGAGATCACGCTCGCCTCCAGGACCCACCAGTTCCTTCCTGGCCAACATGGGGTCAGTGTCATTGCTGAAGGCTCATTCCTTACATTTATCTTCTCTTTCCTGCTTTATTTTACAAATTATTTTACAATTATTTATGCATGAATACTCTGATATACCTTTTCTCAAAGAAAAGCATGATGGGCACAGGATATACAGTATATCATGAGATACACCATACTGAGAGAGATCATCATCTATGGAGAATCAGGAAGCAGCTACAGCTTCTCTAAAAACATAGGAAACATCAGCCTGGACACGACTTGTCCAGAGTTTGCTTTTTCAATACATTACTAAACTTGATTAAATGACAGCCTTTATTGTCACACATATAAATACAGTGCAGTTAAATGCTTTTTTTTTGCATGTCAATTTATTATTAAAGTTTCTGTGAAGTGCCTTGAAACACACAGAATTATGCGATGGGTTTTTCGTAATTTCCACTGAAACAGGAAGTCAGGGTGGGACATATCGAGTGGCTCCTCCCCCTTTTTAAATATCCAATCGAGTTTTTCCTACCTCACAGCCCAGGCTAAGCCATACTTGACAGCTAGTACCATGGATTTTTATGACGTTGGGGATGGGGCACTTCAGATTCAAGGAAGCATTTGATTGGACAGAAAAGCTGAAGTGCAGAATGAGGTCATCAAAATTGTTGATCCGTATCCGTAGTAGAGAGAACGCATATATCTTCTAAATGCGAATTTTGCCATAGAGATAACCTTAAGGCTAACAACCCATAAAACGTCATTAAAGCTGGAGTCAGAGCACAGGGTCTGCCATGATGCAGCAGAGAGGGTCAAAGGCACTGAACGATTCACTTTCCTAATCAGATATTTTGCAAAGAGAATCTGATTTATTGACTGCTGAATGTACTGATGTTTTATCAAACTATTTATGTACAAATAATATTACTGAGTCAACCAATATCTTTCACAGAATTTTAAGTCGGTAGCCAAATGACTTTTTGTGATAATGGGGGAAATGACGTACTTTAAATTTTTGTATTTTTTGTAACTGAAACGGTCATTTACAACACTGCCCATTTAGCTCATATTAATTATTTTTTACAGACAGTGGTCAATTTTTCACAAAACACATGCCGCACAAGGTTGCAGGTTACAGTTAAAGTCGTTTAAGTATGACATGACGAACTTTGGATAAGTCATTAACTTAGTTAGCAATTTTTAGCACTAGCATCTTGAGTTTCAGTTGTATTGTCCGATGTGTCACTGTGTGTGTGTGTGTGTGTGTGTGTGTGTGTGTGTGTGTGTCTACCTCTATGTACTGCAGAGGGACCGTGGCTCACAAGATTATGCAGAAATATGGCTTTCGAGAAGGCCAGGGCCTGGGCAAGCATGAACAGGGGCTTAGTACAGCTCTGTCAGTGGAGAAAACGAGCAAACGGGGTGGGAAGATCATCGTTGGAGACTTGACAGAAAAGAGTGAGCACTATTGCACACTCACTCTTTACACACTTGTCAACTTTCATACGCAGTATAAGAAAATTTTGGTTAAACTGATATTCATGTTATCATTTGTGTGTGTGTGTGTGCGTGTGTATTTCTCAGCTGGAGCAGCCAGTCAGACTGTGCCTGAAACGCCTGCCTTTATTTCAGGAGCAACAGGTTTGGCTTCCATAATGCATTACTCTCATAGCTACACATCAGGCTTTTGTCTTTATCTCACAGATATCCATGTCCTTACCTTGTATTTTACCCGCTATAGCTTACGAGCATGGGCCATTATATTTAACACACTCCGTGTAAAATGAATGGCAGATTGCATCCTACAACAGGACTATCTTCTCTAGCCCTCTTCAAAGAGAAATAATAGGCTTTGCGTCTGTTCAATCGAAAGAAGAATTGTGCTATAACATAACACAAGGTTCCTGCTATATTCCTTTGTTGGTAGATATGAAGAAGAATGAGGTCAACCCTCTGACTGAGATCCTCAAGTGTCCTACGAAGGTTGTGTTGTTGCGGGTGAGTGGCATAAGGCAGGGTGTGTGCACATGAAAAGTGAAAACATAAGGACGTATGTACTAGTGATGAGCTCAAAGGGATAGTTCACCCAAAAATGAACATGCCGTCATCAATTACTTACCCTCATGTCCTTCCAAACCCATAAGCCTTTCGTTAATCTTAGGAACACAAACGAAGACATTTTTAATGAAACCTGGGAGATTTGTCTCTACGTTTAACAGACGAACAGTAATACAAGGGGACGTGGAAGCACTGCACTGTTTAAAGAGGAACATAGACTCTGTACACAAGCCGAGTCACATAGAACAATCATTGTAACAAAGTGTACACAAAGCAAGACATATCGCATTCAGTTGGGATTAAACTTAAGTCTTACATTTTCTCAAAAATCGGCCGTGCGCCTAATAATCCGGTGCACCTTATGTGTGGACTGAATTCCAAAATCTGTAAAAATGTTGTGCGTCTTATAACACGGTGCGCCTTATGTATTGGTCAAGTACAGAAAATAGACCCCCGTAATTGAGACTGCGCCTTAGTGCGGAAAATACGGTACTTGGATTGTAAATGGAGGGACAAATCTCCCAGGTTTCAGTAAAAACATCTTATGGTGTGGAACAACATGAGGGTGAGTAATTGATGACAGAATATTCATTTTTGGATGAACTATTGCTTTAACACATGTGTGTGTGTGTTTGTAGAATATGGTGGGAAGAGGAGAGGTGGATGAAGATCTAGAGGCTGAAACAAAAGAGGAGTGTGAGAAATACGGAAAAGTCATCAAGTGTGTAATCTTTGAGGTGAGTAATTAGTGGTACAGGCAGTTGACGTGGATCACAGCTTAAATTCTGTTATTACTAGAAAACACGCAAATCTGGTATAAAATTGCAAAGCAGATGGTAATGAAAGCAGGCAAAATGTACTTTGTTAGTGTGTGGACATATATTGTAGACTACATGAAGTTAATTCTATGGTCAACTGCACAAGAGAATGCTGGGAAAAGCCTTTTATAAAACTTCCTTTTGCTTTAACGAGTTCCTGCATACTCATGAAGTGATTCCTTTTATAGTTATTTTTGTTGTTTATTAAAGCTAAATAAAATTTCAATAAAATCTTTGCACTGTGTGAGAGTGCAGCGCTGGGGTTGCACATCACAATCTAATCCCATTCAGATAGTTTAGAGTCAGATTAGAAGTACATGCATATTGTTGTAGTGCAGTTCGATGCATCCTTTGCTGCACAAATAAAACCTCTTCAGAAGACCGATAAAAGCTTAGTGGTTTGCACGTTTGACTTGCACCTTTGAGGCAGGGGGTTGGATTTCTGCTTCTGCCCTGTGTGCAAGGAGTTTGCATGTTCTCGCCATTCTTTGGGGGTTTCCTCCCCCAGTCCAAAGACATGCGTTTGTAGGCTGAGTGGCATTTCCAAATTGTCCATATTGTGTGAATGGGTGTGTCAGTTTGTCTGTGTTTGTACCCTGCAATGAGGTTGGCTACCTGTACAGGGTGTCCCCCGCCTTGTGTCACAAGTTCCCTAGGATACGCTCCAGGCTCCCCGTTACCCTGTGTAGGATAAGAGGTACAGAAAACGGATGGATGGTCGACTAATGAAGTTAACAACCAACAAGCCAGATTTTAAGTTGCAATACTGTCTTTAAAAAAATATAATTTACCAAAGTTAAAGTACACAACACACACATTATTAGAGACAACAATTACATGCAGGATCATGTAGTTGTTTTTGATGCTTTGAACATTTTATTTTAATGCCATTCATGTAAATATCTTGAGATGCTGGAATTGTTCTCGTGGTGATAAAGTGACGCTAACTCAAAGACCCAGACCTACAGTGGTGTTTGAAGTTTGTGAATCTTTTAGAATTTTTTATATATCTGTGTAAATATGACCTAAAACAACATCAAACACCTAACCAACTCATGAGAAGAGAGAAAAAAAAATGCACTTGCTCTGCGCACTTTGCTTCTTCTAGTACTCAATTAATGGGTCTTATATACAGTCAAATCTCGGTACTATGCCACCTGTCGGGACCGAGCAAGAGTGGCATAGTAGCGAGAGTGGCATAGTAACGAGGGTTTGTAAAAACGGCTTTATTTTCTCAAGTTATCAGTGCAAAACTCTCAAGAATCGTCGGCTGGCGCTTTTGTGTGTCTCTTTTGAGCTAGGGTTGCAGGCTTGTTGCTGTGTGTGTTGTGATTGGCTTGTTGTTGTTGGCGTCGGGGAGAAGCATCACGTGTTTGACTTTGACACAGTCTGACTATGCGCGTACGTATTGAGTTATGTTGTGCGCAGCTGGACTGTAGTTCGTCGCTTTGCCTTTGGGACGCGAGTGTGATCGAGCATTGCGCAGAAATACAGACTTTTCACGACTCGTGCCTTTTAACAGTCACACAATAGTGGCATAGTAGCGAGAGTTGGGGGTGGCATAGTAAATTTTGTATTGAATTTTGTCGGGACCGAGCAAAAGTGGTATAATACCGAGAGTGGCATAGTAGCGAGGTGGCATAGTAACGAGATTTGACTGTAGAGATTTGTACAAGTAGCATTACTTGTATTGTTCTCTGCTTGATATCACTTTGCTTGTATTTCTCATTTGTAAGTCGCTTTAGATAAAAGCGTCTGCTAAATGAATAATTGTAAATCAGATTTTCACACATGTTGAAAAAGTAGATAAAGAGAACCCAATTAAACAAATGAGACAAAAATATTATACTTAGTCATTTATTTATAAAAATAACCCAATATTACATATCTGTGAGTGGCAAAGTATGGATATAGCAAATTCTAAAGGGTTCACAAACTTTTGAGCACCACTGTATGTACGTGTTGGAAGTGACCAGCTGTTTTTGTGGCACTGGCACTTTGTTGAAGGAATGGCGCAAAATGCAAACTCATCTCAAATTTTTGTCTACTCTACGATTTGTGTGTGTATTCAGATCTCGGATGTGCTAGACGACGAAGCGGTTAGAATATTCCTGGAATTCGAACGGGTTGAGTCGGCCATTAAAGGTGAGCATTTTCCGCTCCACGTTTTTTGTCTATGTAGCTGGTGCATTCTAAATTAGGTGCCTCAGGTCTCTTCTGCCTCTCTCTTTCATAATTTTTTTTTATAAGAAGTTACATCACATCCCCTGCAGAGTCATATCCTCCAGAGAACTGGCTAAGCAAACCAGTTCACTTTATTTATTCAATCACTCGCTCAGACACGGACTGTGGTAGCTCACTCACTAAGGTACTGTAGTGACAAGAATGTTGTCCGTTCAAAGTCAAAGCCAGTTGTGGGCACTTCAACCCTCAAATGCTGAAATCTATGCTTTGATTAGATTTTGTATTACACATAAATAGCTTTGGATAAAAACTAATGCCAGGTGCCATGGGGCGGCTGTGGCTCAGGTGGTTAAGTGGGTTGTCCACTAATCGTAGGGTTGGCGGTTCGATTCCCGGCCCACATGACTGCACATGCCGAAGTGTCCTTGGGCAAGACACTGAACCCCAAGTTGCTCCCGATGGCCAGCTAGCGCCTTGCATGGCAGCTCTGCTACCATTGGTGTGTGAATGGGTGAATGAGACACAGTGTAAAGCGCTTTGGATAAAAGCGCTATACAAGTGCGCCATTTACCATTTAGGTGAATAAAATAAACTTACCATATTTTCCGCACTATAAGGTGCACTAAAAGCCTTAAATTTTCTCAAAAATCGGCCGTGCACCTAATAATCCGCCTTATGTGTGGACTGAGTTCCAAAATCTGTAAAATGTTGTGCGACTTTGTTAAGCGTTCCGCTTGATTGACTGTCAGACCATTTCCCGCAGACAGGGACGTAATACGTACACTACATACGCTGGCAGCGATAAACCAATGAGAGAACATTACGTAATATGTACAGTACGTACGGTTACCTCCGCCACGCCTACGGTAGGTATACTACCGGTATGCTGCAAAACATTTGTTGAATAAAGTTCAACTTAACTCACTGTTTTGCCTCCGTTACCTTTTTTTTTTTGTAGACCATTGTCACGAAGTTGGAGGCAATAAGTAAGTGCAGGAGAACCGTCTTTATTTAAGAACAAAACAAACATAAACAAGTACCGCTTAGCATCCCCGGCTAAGGCTAACCATACTGGCTTCACTCGGCAAACACTCAGACAGACCTTCAAACAAAGAACAATAACGCGCAATGTGCTCTTAGTCCCAAGGGGTTTAAATACCCAACATAATCAAACCAAACACAACACAGCTGGGATATCATCACCGAATCCAACCAATCCAAAACAATTAGTCACGTGTCTAGAGTTAGTTCATGCTGGGGTGCCATCTGCTGGCCGAGGCATAACAACCGTATGTTTTAGCATGCGCCTTATGTATTGGTCAAGTACAGAAATAGACCCCGTAATTGAGACTGCGCCTTATAATCCGCCTTATGGTGCAGAAAATACGGTACTTTTATTATAGATAAAAAAAAATGCCTAATGTGATAAACTGTTGGAGATCTGTTACAGTGGAGGATCATGTGTAATTTTGGATCACCTCAATTCTACAACTTATTAAAAAATCCTTTAATAACTGAATGTTCAGATCAGGCCTCTCCAGAAAATAGACCATTAATGGAATTATTAGAACAGACTTGGAACGATGCAGCATGCATGACACACACTTGAGTGACAGATAATCTATAATGTCTGTAAACAATACAACCCGCACTCTGAGGCACTCTTCTAAGAATGAAAAGAAGGAAGATGCTCTCAGGAAAGCATGGAGGTATCTGGAGGTGTGACGCGAATGTGCTGACTGCTA
>JAFFST010053344.1:125055-139827 GCA_022414735.1 Noturus placidus
CCAATTTGCCCCCCCCCCCCGTGAAAATATATTGAATATAGTGTTATCTAGTATTTCCATATGATTACAATAAACCAAATATTAAATCTATTTCTACACTTTTTATTATTAATTAATTATTTTTTTTAATCAAGTTTCAAGCTTTCCTCAAGCTAAAAATAAATAGTCAAATTTAGTCAGATTAGCTGTTAATAAAACAATGCTATTTCAAGTTTGAAATCAGTAAACTGTTTAAAAATCGGTTTAATTATGCAGTTTATATACACAGCTACGTGTGTGTGTGTGTGTGTGTGTGTGTGTGTGTGTGTGTGTGTGTGTGATCTTATAAGAAATACTAGATAAATCTGACTATATACAAGATATTTTTGCTTGCTTAGATGTATTATTTTGCAATGCATCAGCAAGTAGTGTGCTATTAATGTAGTTAAAATGGTATAACATTTTGTTTATTGCCATTTAACTGATAAATGAGATGCATCGTGCATCCTGCATAAATTGCTGTGCTCATCTCACGGTTCACATCAAAGTCCATAACCACTGAATTTAGATACTGGAACTCTGTGGTTAAAAACAAAACCAAAAACAAAACAAAGCCAAGTTTCTGGATGAAATGTAATAAAAATGGTGATGGTGGTTGTATCATTAAAATGTATTTCAAAACCCGATTTGCATTTATAATAAACTAGGTCATGGTAATCACTATTTATAGGACAAAGTCCCAGACCAAAACATAGTGGCTATTTTAAAATAACAGCACAAATACCATCACTGCATGAGATGCATAAGAAGGTGTGTGTTTATTACAAGTAAGAACAAGTAATTAAATAAAAGGGGCAGGAATGCAGCACGTGTAGGGTGGAGAGGGGTTTTTGGGGCGTTTTTTCCAGGCGGTGATGCAGTGACAATCCGCACGTAGGCACTTTGAGGTGATGATCATTTGGTGCACTGGTCAAAATCATGGTTTTAGCAGATTATGGATATATTATTGCATTCCAAGACGTCGGATAACAAGTAATTAAACTGGCACCGGCCTATTAATTATTGGATATTGCAAGTATGTCGTGAATATAATGTAGAAAAAGTACATTTTCCCCGTTTTATGGACAAAAATGTGGTCATATTTCAGTTTTTGGTTCTCAGTTTTTCACCACGACGTGGCGCAGTGTGGTCAAGGCCTGCGCACGTGCGCACACTCCTAACCCACGCAGGTCACGTAGAAGGTGGTGGGGAGAATCGTCTCTCCTCCCCCTTCCCCCCGTATTCCTGTAAAATCCGACCTTCCGCTTTTCTATTTATTTAGATTGGCTGTTAGTTCAAACACACGAGTTTGAACAGTGGCTAAAACGGTTACGAGATTGTTTTAAGCTTGATATTAAGGGCTGAAAATAAAAATAGAATAAAACGTCCCTATTAGATTTCATAACTCGTCGCTTTCGCTATGCAAGTACGAACTTCCGCTACAAGGGTCGCTATAGTGATGTGAACTACCCAATAAAAGGCATCGCGTGAGTATGCGCTTCAGCCAATCACAATCAAGAGAAGGCGGGGCTTTATTGCCGGCAGAAATGACGCCACGCAGAAAGTCACGAGGGAGTAAAACGCTTTAAAACGCGCACCTGCCAGTTCACCCGCTTCAGTGCGAGCGAGACAGTGCGTTAAGATACGTCGATGATAAGAATAAGAATAAGAATTAGAAAAAGAAAATTCTATCGGCGTGTTAAATAGACTTAGCTTTAGCTCTCATTTTCGTCTTCCTGCTGGACTTGTTGAAACCTCGAATTGCTGCGTTTTACGTTTCTTTATCTCTGAATTTACTTCAAGAGATGAAAGAGATGACAAGAGAACTAACACAGACTAGAATCCAGAAGATCTGGGTCCCTTCCAAGGAAGAGAAACCTACAGTGCCTCGTAAATGTAAGTGATTTTATCATCTGATGACTTGTGTGATGATGAGGATGATGAGTACTAATACTTTGCATTAACATGTCTGATAACAACAATAAAAATTTGTCAGGATCATATTTACAATATTTACATATTTCTCCCTAATTTCTCCATCTGGTGATTAATAAAGTATTATCTTCTCTTACAACCCACAATCCAGTCTGACTGCTAATGACAGGACTGTATAAACTCTAAAAGTATAAAGTGATACAATCTTTATTTCCTGCTGGATATGGTAGTCTGTCTTTATGTTTATGTTAAGAATGGATCGATACAGGTAAAACATATTTCAGATAGGATGCACACTTGTGTACTCCTAATTAACAAGGCAAGGCTTTAAATTTAACCGAATATACTACACCTGGGGATATACAACTATAATTCACCAGATTCACATTATTAACAATTCATGAATTAAGCAGGAGGCTTTCAGAGGAGCCGTCATCACCGTGGCAACCAACTTGTGACTGGAGCGTGTCACGATTCAGTGCATAGGTTCAGTTTAATACCACTGAATGCAAATGACTCCCTACTGACACGATGCTCTACACAGGGTGTAAAACTTCCCTGCGAGCCCCTGTTTGGAATTGAGATTGAGTCTCAAATTCATTATGTAGTTAACGGGCCACATTACACTTTATGTTAAGCAAACCAGTTCTGTGCCCAGTAACATACCAACATCTCTTAAATGGGTTAATTTACCAGCATGTGTCTGAACTGTCCATTTGGAATGCATAAACAGATGGATGAACCATATTTCGTATATGAAACAGATGAACAGACTGCAATTCATTCCCAAGAAAACAAATTTTCAAAGATTCTGTAAAATTATGCCTACAATGCTTTACATGTAAGTATCCCCACTTGAAATCTTCCACATTTTGTAGTTTTACAAACTGAAAACGACCAACGATATAATTCGCGTCACGAATCTACACAAAATAGCCTAAAAAATTGAAGTTAGGATAAATCATAACTTGAAAAACTATTTAGATAAAAATAAAAGAAATTAAACGCTGTGATTGCATAAGTATTCACTTCCATTGTTGTAAACGCCCTAAATTCGTTATTTGTTTAAAGAGTTTATGTCTGAGTTTATTCCTCTATTTTGCTACCAATGGTATCATTCCTGCCCCCATCCCCCCTCAGCCTTTCAATTATTGTCCAAATGCTGAATTTAATTTGGTTGGCCAGATTAGAGCTTTTAATGCCTTGTCTTGACCTGTAGGCAGACATGTTTTTGACACCCCTTAGATCGTAAAACTATAAAACTGTTCAAATGTTTATTTGAAAGCAGGAATCACACGTGTATACTTGCCTTAATTGATGTAAGGTACTCCACACATTATAAATGCCTAATACATGTAAATGTACTATATACTGCAAATAAAATACTTCTGATCCTGAAACTGGGGCTTATAACCAAGATGATATATAGTCTGTTTTTTGGTAGAGGCTGAGGGTTTAGAATCTACGAACCAGTCAGAGCTGTCTCACGTATGACTGATCAGTCTGAGCCGTGGAGATTAATGAGATCAGCAGTGTTCTGCTGACTGAGTGGAGTTGCCTGGTCCTGAAGGAGTACAGATTTACTCTCATTGTTATTTTTCAATTTTGTTTGGACCATTCATACCTTTGCCTCACAAATGCCTGATGAATGGAGATGTGTACACACAGCTATAAAAGACACTCACACATGCCTTTCTGAACATTTTATTCATAGAACTGAGATCAAAATGCAAAAGATGACTCTGTGGTGATGTTAAGATGCTGAATAGTGACATGTATAACACTTTAAAACAGACACAATTCAACTAGTAGATGCGATACTTGTTTCAATTAAATTTAGTATAAGCAACGAATTCATGTTTTGATGGAAACTTTTTTGATAAAAATATTTTCTCTTAAATCTAACTGACCACATATTCCCTATTGTAGTGTAAGATTAGAGTTACAATATGTCACAAAAGTGAGTACCCCCTCGCATTTTTGTAAATATTTGATGATCTCTTTTCATGTGACAACACTGAAGAAATGACTGTGCTACAATGTAAATTTGTGAGTGTACAGCTTGTGTAACAGTGCAAATTTGCTGTCCCTTCAAAATAACTCAACACACAGCCATTAATGTCTCAACCGCTGGCAACAAAAGTGATTACATCCCTAAGGGAAAATGTCCAAATTGGGGCCCAAAGTTATATTTTGTGTGGCCGCCATTATTTTCCAGAACTGCCTTAACCCTCTTGGGCATGTAGTTCACCAGAGCTTCACAGGTTGCCACTAGACTCCTCTTCATCTCCTCCATGATGACATCACGGAGCTGGTGGATGTTAGACACTTTGTGCTCCTCCACCTTCCATTTGAGGATGCCCCACAGATGCTCAATAGGGTTTAGTCCATCACCTTCACCCTCAGCTTCTTTATCAAAGCAGTGGTAAAAGGCCAGTGTTTATTTGTAATTAAAAGCTGTAATAAAAATAAACAATGAATGGATAAAGTTGCAAATTGAATGTCTATTCAGTTACTCATAACAGTGGAAATGGTCAGTATAGTAGAAGCACTGATCCCAGTACTCAGAAAAATGGATTGCAATAATTGCTTTCATATTGCCCACCCTTAAATTTTTTTACCAAACCGGCTTAACGTTTGTTCACGCCTTTCTCCGTCACTTTTCTGTTACAGCTGGTGGAGTCCCTCGTCTGGCCAACTCCCCCTTGGTGATAGTGATGGTTGGTCTGCCTGCCAGGGGCAAAACATACATTTCAAGGAAACTCACTCGCTACCTCAACTGGATTGGCATCCCTACCAAAGGTAAACTAAGCAAATTCCACAAATCCTCCTGACTGGATATTTACATTTATACAAAGGTGACTTGAAAGTGAGGCAGAATCCAATACAAGCTGATGGTTAAAGGTGTTCACAAGGCTCTATCAATATTAGTCCATCTTTTATTTTTCCAGTCTTCAACGTTGGTGAGTATCGCAGAGAGACAGTAAAGAACTACAGCTCATATGACTTCTTCAAATCAGACAACAAGGAGGCAGTCAAAATAAGAGAGTGAGTCAAACACCTAATTTAATACAGCCTTCGTCAGTAAAATGAGATGGTAATGAATAAAATGGCTAATTATGTTTTCCTTCTTGTCCTTTTCCTTAGACAATGTGCCTTAGCTGCTCTCCAAGATGTCAAGATGTACCTCAATGAGCTGGGTGGTCAAGTTGCAGTAAGTATCCTCTCTCTAGACCTTATAACTACATACACAAGGTACTGATTCTTACCAGTATCACTGTCTGTAGGTTTTCGATGCCACAAACACTACCAGAGAAAGAAGAGACATGATCCTGGAGTTTGGTGCTGAGAACAGCTTCAAGGTTGGTTATTTGAGCGCAACATTTGTCATAACAGCTTTGGTAGATGCTTTTATTCAAAGCGAATTAAAATTGAGGCACGATCCAAAATTGAGGCACGTTTCCTCTTACAGATCTTCTTCATAGAGTCTGTCTGTGACGACCCAAACGTCATTGCTACCAACATCATGGTATGTTTTGTGATAAACAGCCAGTGCCTAGTTAAAAGAATTTCTGGATTAAATGAGGGCTACTTACTACTCAAAGAGATCAGATTGATTAGATTTTCAGAAAGTGATTAAAATATGAACTTGCTTTAAAAACAGGAAGTGAAGGTCTCCTGTCCTGACTACCAAGACTGCAACAAAACCGACGCTGTGGAAGATTTTCAGAAGAGGATCGAGTGTTACAGAGCAAACTATCAGCCTCTGGACCCTGATGATTATGACAGGTACTCACACAAACACTAGTTTATCTCAAGCTGCCTCCGTGTGGTATTGAAATGATAGTAAATATGATTTTCTGACCTAAAAGTTGCACATAAATGTCCCTTCACATCCATAATACCCAGTGGGAGCTTAGGGAAATTGTTTTATAACTGAATTTCAATATTTTTTCTATTTTTTTAATATATTTTTCCTTTGCAGATAAACAATTAGACAATTTCAATGGTTGATTGTAGATAATTTATTAGATTTTTTTTTCTGAATACAACCTACTTTTAGTAGACAGATTTTCCATGCATCTAAATTGAAAGATGAAATAACACTTAGCAAAAACTGTGCATCCATTAATAAGTAGTAAAAAATCTCCCCAAAAAACAGAATTAAAACAATTCTCTGTTCATACCTTAACCTTGATTTCTCTTTACATTTAGGAACTTGTCCTTTATCAAGGTGATCGATGTGGGCCGCAGATTCCTAGTGAACTGCATCCAGGATCACATCCAGAGCCGCATTGTCTACTACCTAATGAACATCCATGTCCAACCACGCTCTATCTACCTGTGCAGACATGGTGAGAGTCAGCACAACCTGCAGGGCCGCCTGGGTGGAGACTCTGGCCTCTCTACTCGTGGTAGAAAGGTACGGTTAACAGGAAGGAAAGATATTTCATTTCACCGGTCTGAGCTTTGCACTGAAAAATGTTCTTTTTAAATAGTTAACCTGACGGTTTATTCATTTTAAATACTCCTTCCGTACTTGCGTGGAAAAAAATTATTCATACATATCACTTTGTGTGAGCTCAGATAGTGATCTAGTACAGGGGTCTTCAATGTTTTCCAGGCCGGGGACCCCCTAATTATATATATATTGTATGAAATTGTGTTATATCAAACTGGTACCAAAACTTTTGCGACCCCTATGCAGTACCTCCGCGGACCCCCTGTTGAAGACCTCCGATCTAGTAGAATAGGCCCAGTGGCTTGGAACCATATGTAAATTCTTAAAGCTTGATGAGGCTTTTGGCTTTAGACAAAACTTGTGGGCTATGCTAGCTAGCTACCTAATGTTCATGATGAATATATTCTTGGTTGTGCTGGTAGATTTTGACTATTTATCTCAAGTTAAGACTCTGTATAAAACGCAGTCCAAAAAACAAAATGATCTGTGCCAAGTGAAAGCTTTTACTTGTCTGGCTAGCTATGTGCTACCGTGAGATAACGTAAGAGAATGGTATTCCATACTTACTGTCAGCATTTTCCAGCATATCAGACTTTATACGGGCCGTGATTGCTCTGTAAAATCTACCTAGGGCTAATACTTTTTAAAAAAAATTTGGGGGGAAAAATTCTTCTGTATAATTTGTATATGTTGACAGTATTGTGAACATATGCTTGCAAGGAAGCATGAGTAATCCATACAGAGAATCTCTGCACAACTGAGATGGCGTTAAGTGAAGTTTTTTTTTTTCCATACCGATGTGATATGTACTAAAACAGTTATTCTATTTAATACATTTCCGTAACATTTGAAATGATGGGAGATGTATACTTGTATGCTGATGTGAATGTTGAATCAGTAAAGGGGAAAAAAAGACTTCTCCATCTGCAGTTACCACATCATGTGGAGGAGATTTTGAGGTAAATCACAGCATGGTTGGCCTTATTAACAGATCTGATTGATTGAAAAATAAACGGCAATGAATCCAGGTTACATTTAAGACATGACATAGTATCATACTGTTTTAATAGCAGGAGATGGTATACTGAAACGGAATACTGCGCTCTTGCATTATAGTATAATTGTGAAGGACTGTAGTAACAGAACTTGGTATTGATTCCCAGTAAGTTTGAGGTTCAAAGTACTATTGTACTATTACTTTTTATCTGCAGTGTCGTGCCGTGTGCTGTAATTCAGTGTGTGGCAGGAGGGCATGGGGGTGTTTCTAATTTGCACATCATCTTTCATTCTGCAGTTCGCAGGAGCTCTGTCCAAGGTTGTCGCGGAGCAGAATCTTAAGAACCTGAAAGTATGGACAAGCCAGCTAAAGCGAAGCATTCAGACTGCTGAGGCGCTGAACGTGCCGTACGAGCAGTGGAAAGCCCTGAACGAGATTGATGCAGTACGTTCATCAACATGGCCTTAAAACATTCCTTTAATCTCTTGCCAAAAGTCTTTTCCGCATGTTCAGCGTATACGTTTGTTGTGAATGTCAACAGGGTGTGTGTGAAGAAATGACCTATGAAGAAATGCGGGAGCGATACCCTGATGAGTTCGCTCTCAGAGATCAGGACAAGTATTATTACCGCTACCCCACTGGGGAGGTGAGTGCCATCGAGTCGCACAGAATCATGGTGTGCCGTACAAACCTACAAAACTGTCATTACACTGATACAAATAATAACAGAAATTATAATCTAGACTATAGACTAAAGGAATTAGTTTTTGAATTGGTCTAGAATTTTATTTTTTCCCCCAAGCAAATTGTATTCATGCTTGCCGTAACCGCTGCTTTAAACTCTATAGCGTGTAGCAATTCTACTCGTCCATTACCAGAACTTCTATATATTTGATCTGTAATGCTCACAATGTCTAAATCTTCCAGCATAATAATTGCCTAATCATTTGTCCTAGCTCTGAACATTATTACAATAGTATATTTTATACCATGGTGCGGCTGAATGCTCAATTCTGATTCAGAATTCAGATCTTTGACTGTAGCAATGATCAATTTCCTACTAACAGTAGGAATACACGGGCTTGTGTAGCGGTGGCTACACTTAAACAAATTTAAATCACTGATCGGGTTGAACTTTGGAAGTGTGAGAAACATGTACCAGTCATAGTAAAGCTGTTCCGAGATGATTGAAGGTTTTGTGGAGGATTTTTTTCCCTGTAAAATGACCAGCTGCATTTTATTTTTTGCCTATTAACTTCAAGAGAAACAAAAAGAGAGGCTGGTGAGAACATTTATAATAAAGAATAAAATATGTTATTGAAAAATAATGAACTTGTCTTCTCATTGTTTTTTTTTTTTTTAAACAGCACACCCCAGGGCATTTTCTATTCCTTACATAAAAATTTATGTTCTCAATTACAGCACCACTTTTAAAAGGACACATGTGAGACTGCCTTTTGAATTTGTCCAAAACGAGCACCGTTTTGTTGCTGATATGGTGATGATTATTGTTCTTGCTGAACATTCCCTCTGTTCTTCTTTCCCTCTGCAGTCCTACCAGGACCTGGTGCAGCGGGTGGAGTCGGTCATCATGGAGCTTGAAAGGCAGGAGAACGTTCTAGTCATCTGTCACCAAGCTGTCATGCGCTGTCTCCTTGCCTACTTCCTAGACAAGAGTGCTGGTGAGCATTGTGTAGTGCATCACTACTGATTAGCTCCTGTTTTTGGATGCTTTGTGTTGAAGGGTCATGTAACTTACCCTTGGCTTTCTGGCCGCAGATGAGATGCCGTACCTAAAGTGTCCACTCCACACCATACTGAAGCTGACCCCAGTGGCCTATGGTAAGAAGAGCCTTGTCATTATTTGCATTTTTTCTTACCATGTTTTCCAGATGTTAAGTCAGCCCAGAATATAAGACTCACCAGGTAGATTTTGTTTATTTGAAGAAAAAATGGTCTGAACTTAGTCTTGATGTTAATCACCGTATAAGGTCAGATCTTAATGTGAAAATGTGTAATTCACTTTATAAGGAACGTTTGTCTGTCTGGTCTTGTCAACTAACTCTTGCGCATTTGTTCAATGTTATCTTCATCATAACCCCAAGCCAACAGTGTAGCTGCCAATAACCTTCTTGTAGCATTACAATTCAGATCGAGCAAAAAAAAAAACCATAAAAGGAGAAACAAACTGGTGTGTTTTTTGCCAATCGTTCCAGGATGTAAAGTGGAGTCTATCTCGTTAAACATTGAAGCAGTAAACACACACCGGGAACGACCTGAGGTAAAAACACAGCATGCACACCGAAATTGCAATACATGCTCATACCAAGTTAGACCTCAAGCCTGATTATCTCTCTCCGTTTTTTTTTTTCTTTCTCTCGCGCTCTCTCTCTAGGAAATGAGAAGTCAAGGCACTCTGATTAGGAGGAACAGTGTGACTCCGCTCACGAGTCACGAACCAACAAAGAAGCCGCGTATGGATAGTCTGGATGATGCAGCCATCCCCGAACTCACTCCAGCACCAATGAGCTTTTGTGCCAGTGCAACCAACCCCCTTGCACTGTCCACACAGGTATGATAAACCCTCGGTGTGCGTGTGTAGTTTTGTGTGGATGTGTTTGTATAAATGTGGCGGCCTGGAAAAAATCCTTCACGTGGTGAAATGTTTATTATTTTCTACTTTATAAATGTATATAAATTTTTTTTATTTATTTTTTAAATTTTTTTTCAATCAAAAAAAAAACTAACATTTCCCGGAATTCAGATGCAACCACATCTGACAGGATTTCCCAGACCGCCACACTCCTATCACTCGTCTGCTACTAACAGAGATCCGTGTGCTGTAATCATTTAGTCACACTCTTTCCCCCACATTTCCTCATTTTCTCATGCCTTTATTAACACTACAGCACTGGCTTGGCCTAGCTTGTCTGTAAGTATCAAATGGCGTCTGTCTTTTGCTTCCTTATTTACTTAGAGCTCATAGACCAGCTCAGAAGTAAACTTGATTGGTGACATTCATTCATGTCTCATTAGTGTTACTAGGTTTATATGTGGGGTGAAGGCGAAATGCCAGATAGAACCTTACTATATGCGTTATTTATAGAATATAATTATATATAACTTTGCAGTGCGTTCTTAGGTAAAATTCCATCATCGTTCAGGAATTGTACTGCACCTGTACTCCTTTAACCTTGCCCAAGCTTTCCCTTCTGCAATTACATCACTTCTGTTCACTGGCATTTCTCCCTCCTTTGCATCATCAACCATAGATAACACATTATATAACCCTGCAGAGAGAGAGAGAGAGATGCGCTTTTTCTAGCTGTCATTTAGCTTATAGCATATTGTTCTTTTAAACACTTTGTAATGCTTCCCTCGTCTATCGTGTCTTTTGTTCTGCATGCCTAAAGGCGCACTCTGTTCCACTACCTGACCGTCGTGTCAGTGTTGCTGTTTCAGAGGTAATATTGTTGCCTCTACTGCTGATTTTAGAAAAACTGGCTGCTTTTATTTTATTTCTGCTGATTTTGCTGAGTGCTTGAAATATTTGTCACCTGAGAGCAGATACCCAAAGGTTTTTACTATTGTAACCTCATATGACCTTGGTATACTCCCTTGCCACTCCCTTCAACCTACAAACAAAATTACACTGTAGGCTGAAGAGAGGGATAAGGGCAGAGTTGACCAAACATCAACATTAGACTTGTTTTAAGAGCACCCTAGCACATAGAAGAACATGGCTCCTGAATCATGAGAGCATAATCATCCCCCCCCCCCCCCCCCCCCCATGCATTTGTTTAGAAAGCATTCAGCATGGTCAGTTTTGTTAGTATCTAATATACACTCCTGTCCACTTTATTGGGAACACTTGTACACCTGCCCATTCAAACAATTAATTATCCAAAGATAGGGAGCTGAATGACTGCTGAAAATCAAAAGGTTTCATTGAGCCTGTGCTCAGCGTAGCCTCCGATTCCCATTCTTGCCTGACAGGTGTGGAACCTGCCATGTTGTAGTACATCCACCTCAAGGTTTGACGTGTTTTGTGTTCCGAGATGCTTTTCTGCTGACCAAAAGAGTGATCATGTGAGTTACTATGAGCTCGCACCAGTTTGGCCTTTCATTCTCATCAAATCCTTTCCACTCTCAGAACTGCTGCTCACTGGATGGTTTTATTTATCACACCATTAAATGTAATCTCTGTACACTGTGCCTGAAAATCCCAGGAGATCAACAGTTTCTGACCTGCTCAAAACCAGCCCATCTGGCACTAAGAACCAGGCCATGGTCAAAGTCACAGACCCACCCCACCCCCAATTCTGATGTTTGATGTGAACATTTAACCGAAACTCTTGACCAGTATCTGCATGAGTTTATGCACTGTGCTGCTTCCATGCTGATCGGATAAGTGCTTGAGTGTGCAGGTGTATGTTTGTTAGTTGTAATTATTAGCTTAATTTTTCATATGGCCATTTCTTAGTGTTTTTATGGTAGCTTTGCTGTACCTCTGTGGTATATTAACACTAGGGATAAGAATATATTCCAAGCTTAATTGACAGGGCTGCATGGCTTTTGTTATTTAACTACGTCTTATTTTGATTTGTTGTAATTTTCATCTATTCATCGATAGTGTTCATCATCATCTTCATAATAATAATTAATCAAACAATAATTAGTCAAACTCTTGGCTGTCCTTGTTGTTGCAGGACCTGAAACACCACATCACAGAGGAGCATGACATTGTCCAGCTCTGCCAGTGAGGTGGATGCTTTGATTTGACTTCACTCTGATGGGAATTAACAGAACCAAATCCTTGCAATGCAGGACCTTTTGACTCGGTCTCTTTCTGCAACGACAAGGACAGAAAATTGGCACTGAGGGTCTTTCATTCTCAAAGGGGACTAATGAAGCACGTGTATGAGTGTGTGTGAGTTCACAAAGCACACTACACCTCAAGTAAGGCCACAAATACTAAGTTCTTTACATTTTGTTTTATTGTCTTATGATGTCATGATGTTTGTTATGAATTCCTGAATACTGCTGCTGGCTTTGGGAAAGCTAATTTGTTAGTGTCCGATGAATGTGTATTTTCTAATGAAGGAATGTTTCTATGACGAGAGAGGTGTACGTAAGGTTGAGAATGTCGTCATCATGTGTGTTTCTAACTGGAATCTATTTATCCTGACAGGGTATTTATAATTCTTTATTACGATGAGGAAAAGGTGATCTTTTTACTTGATGTATGACTGAGTGAATTCCGTAGAGTGCCTATTGCTTCGGCTTTCAGGCCGACATGACCCAAGATCACACTGCTATACTGTGTCTAAGGAGGAAGTGTCTCAGACTTTATTTCTATATGCAGTTCATGTAAACCAAATGTTTACTATATGAATTCCAAGGATTTATCTATATATACACATTTCATAGATAAAAACAAGCTTTACTATTTACTTACTATTTCAGACAAGTATTATTTAGTGAGGATGTAAATGCACTTTGAGGAGCCTTGACTGGGCTCAAATGCTAGTTATTTCAAGCATAAAACAATGTTGGTGCAAAGTATTTTATTGCTCTTAACTGTAGTAAGAGGTACTATTATTTTTTTTTTTGTTTGTTTGCTTCTGACTTGAATACTGTCTTTTGCAATGCTGTATATTTTCTGTTAATTTATTTATTTTTAAAGTACAGCCCATATTTGTATTTTGAGTACAAAGCACCTTCTGTTAAGATTATTGCCACACTCACCTGTCCTTTTAACACAATGTTCAATAAGAACTAAAATGTGTATTTGCTGCACCAATAAATAACCTGAAGGAAATAGGAATACCTGGGGTTTTTTTTTTTTTTTTTTTGTTTTTACTGCCTGCTTCTGCAGAGCTCTCACTTCGTTTTCCTTGTTTTCCTAAAATGGTTACGTGCAGATCTTTGTCATTAACTAAGCATTTGGCTTGGTTTGGCCCACAGTCAGACACCATGTCTATCATAAATTCTGAATCCCTCCTACACGCCATCCTTCAGTTTACTGACGATTCCGTTTACACTCTGTTCTCATATTTTAAGAGAGAATGCAGTCCAAGCCACCGTTATCAGTTCTAGACGCTTGGAATTAGTCTAGTCAATGTAACAGGCTAGCAATACTAAATGAGTCATTCAAATCATAGGATATCTTTAAAGTGAAACAAATGGAAAGTACACAAGGAAACGAGACAAGGAAATAACTCTTTTGCATGTCAGTAAAGGGACCTAGCAAAGTATTTCAGTGAACCAAACTGAAGCAGAGCCGATAAACATAATGAGAAAGCTACTTTAGTTCATGGAGTCTAGTTTTCTAAACAAGAACCACAGCTTCTGTAGCAGATCCTCTATTTCTGCTTATTCAAATCACATGCATTTATATAAATTATTTACCTGAAGCTGGCTCATTGGACCAGAGAAAGAGGAGAGTTTGAGGGGCCATTCATCGATCGCATACCAACATGGCAAGTTTAAAAACATTTAAAGATGTATTTAAAGTAGATGTCTCATCTATTCAGAGTCCATGGTGCTATTCAAAAGTGGTAACACGGATCACTTATACCAAACTATTTTATGAATACCACTGACCCAGACAAACACTTAACATTTAGACCTGATCTTGACTTCAAGAGAAGGACAGCTAAACCGTTAATGGAAAATGGAGATTTGGTGGATATCCATTGTTCATTGTCTGACTCAAGTTATCTTCAGAATGTAAAGGGTAAAATCTGCTCCCTGCATACAAGCCATGCCAGTCACAGAGTTCGTTACCAATACAACCGACCTATTCACCATCAATATTCTATTTATACAAGCTGCCCCCCCCCACACACACACACAAACACAAACATCAGTGCCAAAATCCTAAGTTGATGTGGGTGGGAGACTGATATATATTACTGTAATAAACAAGAAACTTCCTTCATCATCAGGTGAATATAAACTCATTAGTCACCAGCCATGCAATTGCCAGCAATACTACATGAGTAAGTATTTAGATTGTACCCTGTTTTGTAACAGAGAGATAAACAAAAAGATATGAACAGGAAGTGACTTGCATGATAAAGCAATGATTAACAAACATCTTTATACAAGCTATTTATACAAGCTGACGCACCCCCCCCCCCCCCCCACACACACAATCATAAGTGCCAAAATCCTAATCTGATGTGGGTGAGAGACTGATATACAGTGCCTTGCGAAAGTATTCGGCCCCCTTGAACTGTTCGATCTTTTGCCACATTTCAGACCTCAAAAATAAAGATATAAAACTAATTTTTTGTGAAGAATCAACAACAGGTGGGACACATTCATGAAGTGGAACGAAATTTATTGGATATTT
>JAFFST010053345.1:28456-41251 GCA_022414735.1 Noturus placidus
TATATATAATGTTCCATAGCTGTGCCAATGTTAACAGCTCAAAGCCATTGACTAGAGAAGCAAAAACAAGCGGATATGTTCTGAGTGTAAATTGTATGCCACCATTACCACAGAGATATTGAGTGGGATATAACTTGATTAGGGTTGTTTGTTCTGCTCTGGACTAGAGAGAGGTATGTGAGGGTCGCAGTAATCGTTCCAGACCACTTGGGAACATGTGGGCGTCACTCCATAGTGCTGTGATTAATTCAACGAGTTAATTCGAGGCATGACCATGAGGCCTTGTTAGTCATGTTGGTGAAATATGGAGAGACAACTTGGTACTTTACATGAGTGCTTCTTTGGATTTCTTGAAATTGTACTTCATCTATATTAGAATCACGTACACACTTTCATTTAGATATGATATGTTGAACAAAAATTTGCAGGTGAACAAAAACAATAATCTATAGTGTAGGTTCTCTAACTGAGGGTTTCAACCCTATGGGGATTTTTTGCAAACCATTAATGCAGTTCTATATAATTAGATATAAATTGGATATAAATGATATAAATTAGATTTATGTCATATGTTATAATAATTAAAAATGTTACATTATTATTAGAATGTCATTCCCCTTCCATTGTCTAACATGCTCTCATGTTAATCAAAGTGGCCATGTAAATAAACGTTTTACCTGGCAAGGTCACAGTTTCTAACTTGAAACATTACACAATACAATATTCATGCTATATGTTTCGTGTATGAACACAATCTATATAGCACATGGGTGATATTTCAATCTGTAATTGTAACAGCATACACTCTGGAAAAAAATGGTTTAAATTGCCACAGAGCACAGACATGAAAATCTCACTGGATTCACAAACATTGTTATATTATCATACACTGTAAAATGCATATTTATAATATTTACAGATATTTGCATGGTATATATTTGCTAAACCAGTGCACAGAAATAAATATTGTAAATAGAAACCTTGCCTACACTTTATACTGTCCTGCTCTACAATATTATAACATTACAATGTTCAAAACTGAAAGATTCACAATGAAACACTATATTTCCCATGAGTACCTTGTTGACGCCATCTGCCATGGCCTGAAGGGTTAGCTCACGAGGCCCATCCACCGTCTTTCCGTCGTCAGTGGGACCCCAGCTAGCACTGTAGATGTCAATAACCTGCGGCATGTGACTGATAGAGGAGGCTTCAATGATGTCCGTCATGAATGGCTGATCCAACATTCGGATGCCTAGAACGGGGGAAGATCCAGGTCATGATTCTTATCTTCATTTTAATTTACACACGGCAGTCACTATTCAACTCAGGCTTTTTCTTTATATAATTAGGATCAGGTTCCATCTTAAATACATCCATAAATCCAGTAATTTATATCATTCAGCTGTATCTCCTCCTTTATGTGCTGTGCTATTGCTCAAAACTGGGACTCTGAAACTAGGAGCTTTGGGGAAATAATGGGCATGTCTAGTCCTGTACTGTTCTGCAGGCATGACCTTTAGAGCTAGCCCTTATGAGAAGTGATAGAGGAGTTAGTTGAGCGGGACTAGAGAGAACAAGGATCATGTGATAATTAACACTGTTCTGAGTGTTCATCTGTCTTTACACCATCTGAATCACCAGCAACTAGATGCATGGTTTAGTTTTCACATCTATTCACACTCTTTTCCTTTTGAGTGCATGTTTTCTAAGTGGCTCGTGTATTCTAGATACTTCACCACAAATCTAACTGCCAGCCACATAGCCATGAACAACGGTCATGACCTTTTATAATATCTAGAATATTGTAAGCACTACAGATAATCATTGTGAATAACTAAATTTAAATGTAGTGTCTGTAGCTTGATATCAAGGACACATCTGAACACAACAATCCAACTTGAAGTCACAGAATTCACTACAGCAAAACAATGACAGATGACAGAAGCCTGACCTATAACTAAGTTTTAACATCTTTTTAATGGCAATAATCTAAATAAGCATCTAAAAAGAATTATTTCGATTCAATCGTCCAAGGTAGCCTGACAAGACTGATCTTCATGAGGATGCAAGCCTGCTCTTCGCATTCTAAGAATTGAGAAACAGACAAGTTCAATCGAGCTAGCTGTTGTATAGCTGTTGAATAGGTTCCATTAGTAAAAAAAAATTCTTGGTGAACTCATGAGATCTGAACTTAATCTGAAAAAGTCTATCAAGAATCAAAAGGATTCAAAACTAGATTGAAAAATAGTATGAGACATACCTGCCACTTTGGAATGGTAGGCCACTCCTACACCACAGATGTTGTTGTTGGCCACTGCAGACACCTCTCCAGCACATCTGGTTCCATGACTGAACATTTGCATTCAGAAAATATTACAAGTTAGCAGGATATGCACATAGGTATTGAGAATACATGAAGTCTATTAGCAAGAAACATTGCTAACACAATATACTGACATAGTGTGAGCAACCAAAAGAAAAAAAAATCCCCAGTGATAAAAAATGAGCTAAACTATGAGCTAGTGTGAGGTTTTGTTTGTACCACAGTAAGGCCAGAAGTTGCTTACCCTCGTTTCAACTGCAGGCCTTAATCTGAGCTTCAGTTCTGTTCTAAATTTATTCAAGTCAATTAAATCAAGTCTCTAATTCAAGATAAAGTCTGTTGTTACACCCATTACTTCCTTCACATAAATATTTCTGCTTACCGCACATTCATAAGCCTCACAAATTAATCTTACATAATCCAAAGCTAATGGGAACCCCTCTGTCTGCTGACATGTTATAAATGGAAATCTATTTGTAACAAGTAGGATAGAAAATGTAATTTATGGCCAGCTTCTTCGTTCTAAAAATATTCTTAGCCATTATAAGGAAACCACACTGTTCTCAACACAGCACAAAAGGAGAAACATGACGCCTCGAATAAAGCCAGTGCATAAAAAAGAAATACAGAGCTTCTCAGAAATACAGCTTTTGTGTTAATAAATAACTGTCTGATTAACCGGCAAGTCTGTGACACTAATGATATTACTGCTGCCTTCATATGCTTCACAGACACACACACACGCACATGCACACACGCACACACACTGAGAACACATCAAAAAAGAAGCTATGCTTCTGCTCTTCTTTATTAGAAAGGTTGGCCTCAAGCTCTTTTTGGGTGTCACAATGTGCCAGGATTTATTAACGTTGAGATTTTGAGCGTAGCTGTATTAAAGAGGGAGTCGTGCTAATCTGCACTGCCTCTGACCCTACTGAACACCTTCTGGGTGCCATCTACCACGACACAGACACACACACACACACACACACACACACACACACACACACACAAAAATAAATCACTCTTATTCCATTAACAAATGATCTGCAAATTGAGCCATAGCATGCTCTCCTGTAGGAAATACAAAGAATTTTCAAATATTATAAGGTTATATATTTTAATGCTGTTCAGTCCTTCTGTGTTCCTTGTTTTCTGTGGTCACACCTCCACAGACCTTGACAAGTGAGACACAGCAAGCTCAGTGTGCTGCGAGGCGTCAGCGTGGGCCATGTGCTCCATATTAATGCAGCCAAGCTGAGAGCCCAGAGAGAAGATGACTTAATAGGGCTATGTGTTAGGAAAATCAATAAGAAAAAGCAAGCAGCCTTTCAGCCAACCACTGCCAGGAAACTCAAGACTTTAGGTCACCACACTCATCCTCCTTCTTGCCCAAGCCACCTTCGTGTCTTGAGTCACAAAGCCAACCGAGTGACGGACTGCTGATTACCTGTTAAACCAATCATCAGTGTAGCGAGGGTATGGGTATGGGTCATTGCTGCTGAAGTCATAGCTGGCCTCTGCATTCTGAAATAAGAAAACACTGACTATGGGAATAGAACTGAATGTACATGTCAGCTCAAATATAGATTTCAAGAGGTCAGAAAGAACAGTTTCATCCTAAGTATACAGGTTAGAAGTGGGTGACTGTAAAAAAAATATATATATATCACAATACTTGAGATACGATATTCAACATGTTATATATTACGGGTTTAAGGAAATGTAATCTGCATCTGTATTTGTATCTGTTTCATGTTCGAAATTGCTGTATCTGTATCTGTATTCAGATTTAACCCTGACGTGCGTGTCCTAAATATTTTTTTTGGAGAAAAGAAAAAAAACGAGTGCCTCCTATTTGTATACAGTATGAATTAGTATCCATTTAGAACACATAATCTGCTCATTCTGTATAATATATTCACCTCATATACATATTTGGTTACCTCCCAAAAGATAAAGGCTGTCTAATCAAGTACTAGCAAAACAAAAGTAGTTCATTAAAAAACTAATTAAAATAAAATACAATTGATTGTGATTGCATGTTTATTTAACATATGCAAGAGTGATTTTACATAAAATGGAAAGAAAAATTTAACAGTTACTTTTACTAAAAAAAAAGGTTGGTTAATAAAATCCCCAAGAAATACCCACATCACTGAAAAATGTATTGTCACCTAATTTATCACTATGTCCAGATTCTTTTATAATATCATCCACACAGCTCATTTAGTGGTATTAGACCCTCACAAAATGTTTTCAGATGTTCTTGTTGAATGTTCTAGATGTTTTTATACAAGCCTGATAAGGTCTGTAATGCCAGCTCTTGGGGTAACGAGTGACCTACATAGCATGAAGGAATGTACATGGCTGTACCAGACCTACTTTCAACACTCGATCATTCTACAGATTTGTTTATGCACACATTCAAAGCTCTGCCCCTTTCTTAACAGTCCAAGATATCCACACACATACAGTATATCTCATGAATATGCCTAGATCATGTTAAAACTAGCTTCTGTTGCCTATGGGGTGCTATATGCAGCAGCAGATCAAAGAGGGGCAGGGGAGGTCACCCAAAATGCAAATAGTTAAAAGAGCGCAGCAAAGCCACCATACTAAATAAAAGTCCAAAGTCAAAGGAAAGGAGTGACAAAATATTTTTTTTTAGTAAGTCTTAATGAAGGAGGAAATCTGAAGCAGGCACCGAGACTGAGACTAGGGAGAAAACATCAGTGATAAATAAAACTCAAATATTTTATATTAATTATCCTTCAAAACTGTTGATATATGAAAAATCTTTTCAACCACAGTCTCAGTAAACACTGGTGGGTCTCTGTTACTTCCTTTCTACCCATCCCCTTTGGCTAAAACCGGGTACCTTCAAATATATATCAATCCGGTGAACTGCTATCTGATGAACTGCTATGCTGTAAGACAGTACTGACATTATTCCAATAGCCTTGAGGCATTTAGCAAACACAGACACCTTTCAATGCCAGCTATAACTACTTCTCATGGTAAAACAGAAGGGAAAACAGATGGCTCGGAGTCTCTTCATGTTGTACACAACCAATGACCCTGACTTCCTCAGTAGCTAATGTCAAGGAGAGGACCACATGCAAGCTAAATGTCCTCTGGGTCCAACTTTGCTTATAAGGATCATAAAGGATGGCCAATTCATATGTTTCTTGTAAGTGCTATTGCAATCCAATCTGAGTTCACTTGCATTCCTTTTTTGTACTTGTACTTTATGCCTTCCAGACATTCAATGAATTCAAGGCAAATCCTCTCTGGGTAATGTACATCAGAATCACCTAATCACCTAATACACATTTTACAGGAATACTATGTAGATTGGAATACTATGCAGACTATGCATAATTCCTTGGAATAAGAAATTAATGGCTCTAATTATGGCTTCGTGGTTATCACAGCTGCCTTGCATCTCAAGGGTTGCGGTTTCGATTTCCGCCTCCGCCATGTGTGCATGTTTTCCCAATGCTTCAGGGGTTTCCTCTGGGAACTACAGTTTCCTTCTCAAGTCCAAAGACATGCATTGTAGACTGATTGGCATTTCCAAATTGTCTGTAGTGTCAGAATGGTTGTGTGAATGTGTGTGATTGTGCCCTGTGAAGGGGTGGCACCCAGTCCAGGGTGTCCCTTGCCTCGTGCCCTGAGTCCTGTGGGATAGGCTCCAGGCAACCCATGACCATGTGTAGGATAAGCGGTACAGAGACTGGATGGATGAATGGCTCTAATCCAAATTTTCTCTCCTCACTCTGATATGACATGCGATGAGTGGAAGCAGGATGCAGGTGTGTTTCATTTAGGGCGATCCATAAATCACTGTCAGAAATCCTAGCAGGGTTCATATCACAAGCAGGCAAACACAGAATGATAATCCATAATTATAAACAGGAAAGCAGACCAGGAAAAACAGGAATTACAAAGACATGCAAGCTCAGACACAAGGCTTGGACATAATGAGTTCATGCTAAGACTTCAAGTCTTCAAATCCCTGCATTGCCAGGGTATCACTGTTAGGTCCTTGAGCAATATCCCCAATTCCCAACCGCTCAGTTGGATCCTGTCTCAATTGTAAGGAACTCTCGATAAACACATCAGCTCAGATGTTTGTTCAGAGGTGGCAGAGCACTTGTTTATTGTAATATAGTATCATCCAATTAGACTAATTACTCATACTCTAATTAAAGGTCAGAGAGAGAGAGTAACTGCTTGCTAATTCTACTTTTGCCATATGGATGGTTTAGAGAAGCTGTCGAGCTCCTTTGTGAGAATCCTACAGTAGCCACGAGGGTGTTTTTATGGCCTTAAAAATGGCAATGACAATTCATTTTATTGCTGTGAGATGGCAAGTTCAAATCCCAATGTTCAAAATGTGAGCTGTCATCTGGAAGATAAAGCGAAGGCCCTGTATCTCAGCAGGTTGTTGGTGATCTGATGCATATTAACTCTCTCCTCAATGTGTTTAGCTGCCCGAAGCAGCAATTCGAAAGGATGTGGTGGCTTTATGTGTCTCCAAGTAAACGTGTTATCCGAATTGTCACAGAACGGAAATCATCATGAATTAGGGCAGAACTAATTAGTGGACAAGCATCCACCAAAATAGGAGAAGAATTTGGTAAAACTACCATTTGATAGAAAATAATCTGGAAATATTCGTTTTCTACCTTGAATTATACTTTTGTATTGGATTGGTAAATATGAATTCAGTTTGAATTTACTACATATCAAGTTAAATGGATCAAATGAATATCTTAAAAAACAATTACCGTACTTTCTGGGAAACACTCTTTTCTACTGATTACAAAAGTTTTTCACTAAAGTTTACAAAACATTCCAGAGCCTGCAATTTCTAACTGAATACTTAAATGTAAGCTTAGTCAATCACTGACTAAACCAAATGACATTTACCTCAGAAACACTCAGCGCATTTGTCTCTTGCTAACGATTTGCTAACAATTTAATTAAAAGTCACTCTTTCCTCAGAGGCAATGCTCTGGTACATCTGGAAACCAAACGGGTTACTTACACCCAAATTATGTGAGGAATCTTATTATATTTTCTAAAAAAGCAGTTGAGATAAAATGTCAGGTGGAAAAAAAAAACAACCTGCTGAAACAGATGTAGCAGAGTAAACATCATTTGGGATGCATTTACATTTGGAATATTTTGACACAGATGTGAATTTTTTATTTATTTCTATTTTTTTTTTTACATATAAGACCTGACCCGTATCCTGTTCCCACTTTTACATCATCTTACCCAGCCAAAACAGGGCTTGACTGGAAATAGCAACCATTTAATCAGTAGCATCACTGTGATTGAACATGCCCTCTAACACAGGTGAGATCATTTGTGTAGCATTTGAGTGAAATATGTTGAGAGGTCATCAAAGCATCGCGCAATATAATGATGAGGCAGAGAATGAAAGTAAAAAAAACTCCATACTGCTGCTCAGGCCAGCACTATATTATTTCTGTTGACCTCCATTTAATGAAAAATATGACTGAGGCTGAGAAGTCAGGAGTTGTAAAATGGAGTCAACACCTTTGACAATTGAGAATTTTTGAATTTTGAATAGAATTCAAACGGTTTGTCTGACTATCTGAATATACAACTTTCCCATCACATGCATCCTTTTGCTAAGCTATCATTCTGAGTAAATGCCTCTATCTGTCACGTAACAGTGACAATAACTTCACAATGAACAAAAAAATCAGTTGACCGTATATCAGATATCAGATTTAGAACTTCATTTGAATGTGGTCCATATTGGATGTGAAAAAAAAGAATAAACCTGATCAGAGCTGTTTACACATATGCAATAATATATAATCTGTGTCAGAAGTAAGCTTGAGTGTCTTGTACAGCACCATGGATCTCGGTTTCTGCTCCTACACTGATACACTGAGTGGGTCTGCTAGTGCTACTTCTCTCAACACTATTTTCTATGCTTTGCATGCTTTCATAATCTAAATTTCCCAGACAGCACTGAGAGAGTGGAATTCATTAGGCTGTAGTTGAAAATATCATACATAGCTCAATTGATGGCTCCAGGGATAAGTATTCTGGCTGGCATTTGCCTGGATGAGTCAGTGAGAGACAAAGGGCAGCCTCTCATCTCCGTGCTCTGTGCTGTGTAATGACATGCTTGGAGCAGGTATCTTGGTGTATATGACTGATGGCTGAGCGATATTGACACTACCGGGCTGCATCGGATCACCATCATGGTCTAAGGTGGGTAGAAATTGCTGACATCAATACCATAGACAAGCTGAGTAGAATCTTTTCACACAGTTTCAAATGTCACAGATGTACTAGAACACAGTGACTTTCACAAAAATCTCCACTAGGTTTGTATAACAATTCTACTGTGATTCATTATCCTCTAGACAGACAGCAGTAGGTTATTCAATTACATATTTAATAAGTACTTAATTTGGAACGGCATAACTTTCCAGTATGATTAAAAAAAAGTCAGTTACAATTATACATAGCTCATTAAAAATGTCTACAGACAATCTGTCCCCATATTCATGTTTTTGAAATATGGCTTGCTGTGATTTCAAACTGCTCCTACAATACAGTGTTAAAGTTATTAATTCCAAGACTCTGTCGAATTCTCGAATCAGATAGGTGTGGATTAATTTTCGATAACAGCACGGCTTTGAAAGTTGTTCCGGCTGTACCATAAATAATAGGTTTATATTAATGCGTTTGTTCTAAAATGTTATAGTTTTCTATAACATTTTCACCATTTTTCACCATTCTTCGATGGTGGCTGCGCATCATTATCTAAGATTAATAATAAACTAATTAAAAACGTGCCACTAATTACTGATGTTAATTTCATATTTATGAAATTGTCTGCAAAAATCTCGGTTGTCTGCAATTTATACTGGCCACACACAGGAGAGTCTTCAGGAGTTTGTACTTTCTTGTTTCTTTGTAAAACGCAAGTTGCTTTATTTTGCCTTCTTAACTTCAAAAATAGACAAATTCAGGGAAATAATCCATGCCAGGGTGTTGTGATACACTCATACTTTTCATTCATTCCTTGTACTTTGAAATGGTTATCATATACAACATTGTCAGTAGTAATTAAGACCATAATATAGATCACAATGGTATCGGATATTACCGATAATCCGATAATCTCACAATCAAGTATATTAACTTGTAAAAACCATTTGGCATGCAGCATAAAAATGACCTGAAGAAAAATACAGTTACAAGTAAATTTTTAAAAATACAATTCAAACTAAAAAAAATGGTAAAATGTATTACTAGACTTTTTAAAGTCTTTAACTCTCTTGAAATAGGCTACCAGCAGGAACAATTACAGACTGCATGTTTAAAGTGCTCAAGTTGATTACTGGCGATCTGAAATAATGGGTTACTAGCTGCAGCATTACCCTTATATCAGGGAAAAGACTGGTCATTACTGAAAAAAAAAATGAAAAAAAAAAATTTTTCATAGAACAATTCACAGGCCACAAGACTATAAATACCTTTACTTAAAACAAGGCTGAAAAACATGCTCTTGAGATTCCCTGTGCTCAGAATGAGGTACAATACCTATATAGTGTCACCAACATGCTGTGCCTGAATGTACGTTGTCAATATTTGCTCTTCCATTTGCATGTCCATGTAATTTTGGAAGAAGTGGTTTGTGACAATGAATTTTGGTAGGGCAGGATGACAATAATGATGACATAATCAAGTTTTTAGGATATCATACTTGACTTATGCTATAGGCTGCTATCTACTGAATTTTTTTTTGAGAAACCCAACAAGCAGAGAAAGCAAGAATTAAATGAACAACAAAATTGTACACCAATTTTCAAAGAAAGAACAGAAAGCCAGTGACCTTCAGCACAGATGAACAGGCTTACACAACGTCAACCAATACGATTTCCAAAGATCTCGGACACCCCACTGCTCCCTCTCTGTTTAATTTTCCTCTTAATAAAGAAAGTCTTTGGATTGCAGCTTTGTTGGTGCAATTATGGTTTTGGATTGCAGATAATTCCAGTCCAAAGACACATTAGCAGCCTAGCTAGTCATGTATCTAACTAGATAACAGTGTAGATTAAAGGTGCTAATCACATCCTTTCTAATCAGGGAAAGGACAGAAAACCGTGGACTAAAAAGATTGCTCTTTCTGAACTTCCATTCAAATGATGTTTTAAAAAAGAAATTCAACTGTGTTCAATGCAGCAGGTGTGATTCCCATCGCCACTGTCACAGTATGCAAGATGAACACAGAAGAGGTATTTTCATCAACTGTCCTGTCCACTGCTCCAACCCTATTCATAAACAAAATTCTCATAGAGAGAGCATGGGGCACCATGAGTCATGGCCCTATGGGCCTCTATTAGCACTGGTTCTAGATTTTGACCACTAGGTGCAATAATTACTCAATGGAGCTAAATGGGTAAGTCAGAAAGTCAAAGCAGGCAACATTGGCTTATTCGCAGCTGTCAAATGTCACTCAAAAGAGTTAATTAGTATTTCAATTAAATGTAATGCCACTGAATTTAATTGTATTTAAAAAACTGACATTAATTGTATTTATGCTCATTCCATTGCATGAATCAAAGTACAGCATTTGTATTGTATTAAGCACCTAAAAGCAGGTTCCAAGATAAAGACAAGAACAGTGTGAACAGGCAGCGGTGATCATATACAGAAACATCTGCAAGGAACCATCCAAATAAACAAATCTGAGAAGATGGATAAAGAAGCAAGGTTTTATATATACACCATACACATTCACACTCACACTCATTCACACCCAGTGGCACTGTAGTGTAGCCAGTCTACCGATTGGCATGCATTTTTGGGGTTGTTTTTTTGAGAGGAAGAACCCAGAGAACCTGGTGGAAACCCACACAGAAACAGGAGAGCACGCAGTATACTGTATATATTGTACATAATTTATCGGTTATATAAATAACACATAAAAAGATGAGTGTTGGATATTCCTTGGGTGTAAAAGATATCAAGTTATTGCCATGGCAACTTATAAATATACATAAAGCTGCACAGAGTTGAGCACTGGCAGCTTGTGCTTGTTATCTGTAATGTCTGGCAGAAAGGCAGAGAAAGAGAGAGAGAGAGAGAGAGAGAGAGAGAGAGAGAGAGAGAGAGAGAATGACAATCTATTTAGATGGGTCCACCATTATTTTCGTTCAAGAATAATTTTATTCTACAATATAGTTTTAGCAATAATGTACTTCCTGCTGCAGTTTATGCCAAAGCCAAAAGGTTTTGGGATGTGAGTTGAAAGATGAATAGAGAGAAAGAATATTAAGGTGAAAGAGAGAGGAAGTGTAAAAAATAATAGCTCCTGGATCTAAGGCCAAAAAACATGATTCACCTAAAAAGCCGCCTAAAATGCAGTCAAGTGCAATCATAAAACCTACATACCGCTTTAGCTAAGCAAATTCATCAAGATCTATTTTCTTAGTAGATTACAAAGGACCTTCCTCAACTAAAAATAGAGACAAATAAAGCACAGTGTCTTGGTCCTCGGGCGCTGTAGAACTGGAATACTGTGTATGCTGCAGCAAAAATGCCTGCATGTGTTCTGATAATTCAGAGGGAACGGCGAGCTGGAGCTCTGGGTGGAATTGGTGCTAAATAAAACAGTTGCAGCAAGGAGGGGAGAGAAGAGAAGGCGAGAGGAAAAGAGAGGAGGAGAGGGGGAGGAGGCAGTAAATGACTGTTTCAGCCTGGCTCGGCAGGAGACATCGACCCAGCGGAGCGTGCGCTGGCATCACCCAGCACCATAGATAAGCAAAGGTTATTTTTGGGTTAAGGCTCCTCCATGTTCGAAGGCATAGTGAGACTCACAGCCCACACACTACACTCGTAAGACTCCAACCCTGAATCAGGACTTCACATAAGCTGAACATGTACTTGTTAAATCACCTGCTGTCTTTGAGAGGGTGCAGTCAGTGAAGAAAGAGAAATATAAAGAATGGAGAGATGTTTATTCTATCTGAGGCAGTCAGCTCTGAAATCTCTACTGAGTAAGATTTGTGATGGGAGAATGGCGGCATTTATTAATTGCGAAGGTGAAGTCTGATCCCATCTCACCACGCAAAAGAAAACCCCTCATTAGTTTCAGGTAGGATTGCACGCACAAGCCAAATGTGCCTTCGACGGTAAGGAAAGAAATATCTTTCCAGAACCTACTGGAATATACTGTATTTCATCATGCTTAAAGGATGTGACTGTTAGCTTCTGCCTCTATTTTGGCATTTGGTGGTACTATAGAAGAGCTGCAGCTCTCTAAATCACACTCGAGATGCAAGCACATATTGATATGACTATGCACATCAATATTCCGATATGAATTGGAATTTGGCAATACAGTGGTACCTCTACCTACGAGCAGCTCCACCTACGAGATTTTCGACCTACGAGATGGAACA
>JAFFST010053345.1:41855-57075 GCA_022414735.1 Noturus placidus
ATTAAATTTTTTTCCTTTATTTTAAATGGGAATAATTCGATCGACTTACGAGATGATCGACGAACGAGCTAGGTTATGGAACGAATTAATCTTGTAGGTCGAGGTACCACTGTATTCTAATTAGTATTGAGTCATTTAAACACCGAAATCCGTTTACCCAATTCAGATTAAGACAAGATTCTCATTCCTCAACTTCTGATTCCCACCCCTGGAATATGCCTGTTTTAATCAGAAACGTGTTGCATGTAAACACCTTATTCAGAAAATCCACTGAAAGGAGATATATACGCATGCTCAGTCCGCATGGAATTGTGAGTTCTAACAGATACTTAGCTGTAAGCTAGGCATTTAGGAATGGCAACTCTAAACGGCTAATCGGACGCAACCACGTATACATGAATATTCCGATACTGTACACATATAAACATCGTATTCGGAATATGGCTGCAACCCGAATATAGACCTTAAATGGAATTTGACATGCAAGTAAACGTCGTCTATGACTCAGGTTTATCTGTGTAGTTTGTTGCAAACATTAGCCACAGAAAGAGATAAATAAATTACTTGAAATGCAGCTCTTCTCTCCAATCATCCTATTCACCTTATTTCTCTCAGAACAGCATTGATAACACTGCAAGATTTATTATTAATTAAAAAAAAAAAAAAAAGAATCACTGTATTCATTTCTCAGCTTGGAAATTGAGACAGGTTACAAAACACTCATTTAAATAAGACAGCACGCAAAATGCATCTCCTTTCCTTGAGAACACGATTAGCTGTTCCACCTCGCTGGCTCACTGAGTCCTACAATTATGTATGCTATTGTTAATAAAGTATTCTATAAATCCATTGCTCTGAAATGTCTTGCTATTATAGAAGTTAAGTATTTTGTTCCGCTTCTTCCTGCATCACATTCGATTCGTACTGGACACATCTCAACTAATGAATATTTATGACCATCAGAGGTCTTCTTATGAATATTAATGAATAATAGACCTTTTCAATTAAAGCTGATTATTAGTTGGAAAAGCAGAGAACGGCTTTCCAGGAGACATGGTTAAAATGACTTCGAAATAATGTTTGGAGTAAAATTATTGCACTGCGTTTCACAGACATTCAGGAATAGCAGGAAATCCCTGAAAACAATAAAATATAGTATTTACTGCAAATTGGATTCTAGTTTTTAGTACTAAAACAAATAAGGTTTCTGTTCAACAAATTACCTACCTAGACTAAGAGTATCATGCTATAATTCATTTGTCTTAAATGTAATGCTGTGGCATCTATGATTTTGGTCAATTTTGTACTAAACAGCACTCAACAAATCAGTATATCATTGAAGGGGGAAAAAAACCCACAGTAACACTGTCTATATTCAGAACAGCTGATTCTGCAAAAATATTAGACACCTATCCATCTACAGGAGAAAATAAAATAACTACACTATGGGTGTAACATAATTTCACTGTCTGTATAGTGTGTGGCTTAAACCTGAACAATTTATTGATTTATTTAATTATCTGTACTATTTTATTTAGATAATTTTGATAAAAATTTCTCCCAGGAAACACTGTAAAACGCTGGTGGAAAAAAACATGGTGTGCATGGTAGCATGAATTCTGCCTCTGACAGTTCCTCAACCTCAGCTACATCGCTCGAGTTCATAATTGGTCTTGACCTAAACCTAACCCTCTAACACGGATATTATTATTATTTTTTTTAACTGCCCACAATAATTTTTTAACTGCCCACAATAAATGCATCACACGTTAATGAACAAGGTCTTTCTTTGTCCCGTGAGCTTTGTATCTGACCGCCTGCTCATGCCTGCATGAAAGTAAAAACCTGTTCCCACAGGATCCCAGTCCCAGAGTATATATGTAGTCTCAACCAGATTCCTTGAGAGAAAAGCTAGATTATCCAATTAAAAAAAGGTTAATTTGCAGGACTTCAGCAAAGAAAACAGTAATGAATTTGTGGCTTACAAAAAAAAAGTGCACCTCCTATTGGGATTTGTATTTGTACCAGTTTAGAAAGAATGTTGTTTTTTTTTATTTTATTTGGTTACATCCCTATAGTATACACAACAGGATTATTTATACTCACATAATTGGAAGCAAGGTCTGGGTGTAAATAATCGATACCTGTCAAAATAGCAAAACATATGCTTTATCAGTGGTATAAATATAATACATACACAAAATAGATCATTCAAAAGTATGTCACTGAAAACAGTAGGTAGAAGTTAACTAATTAAAATGGAAAATTATATATATATATATATATATATATATATATATATACCATCATCCATGATGGCGATGGTCACTCCTTTTCCAGTGTAGCCCATCTTCCAGGCCTCAGCCACGTTGAGGTCCAGCCCGGGAGTGCCGTCTGCCTGCCCTGTATTTATCTAATCAACAACACAATATGGACCCATTCACATGAGCTGAACACTCCAGGTGTGTGGACATTATAAAATTAGTCACAACCATAACAATGTTACAGGGCAAAATAAAGGTCACAGATAATAGACCGGTTGCTGGGAGACATTTAAAAATGACAAGCTCAATAAAGCTGACATTCTGTTTTCATAAAGCAGACATAGTATCCAGGGATGATAAAGTCATGGAGGAATAGAGAAGGCGTGTTGAAGATGCTGGCTTGAGGATTACACTGATTGGTGAAGAGAATAATAATTGAAATTAAGATTATCAGCCTGGCGCATGCTAGTTTAGTGGATAGCATGTTCGCCTCACACTGCCAGGGTTGGGGGTTTGATTCCCGCCACTGACCTGTGTGTGCAGAGTTTGCATTTCCTCCCCATGCTGCAGGGGTTTCCTCCGGGTACTCCGGTTTCCTCCCCCAGTCCAAAGACATGCATGGTAGGCTGATTGGCATGTCCAAATTGTCTATAGTGTATGAATGAGTGTGTGAATGTGTATGTGATTGTGCCCTGCAATGGATTGGCACCCTGTCCAGGGTATACCCCGCATTGTGCCCGATGCCCCCTGGAATAGGCTCCAGGTTCCCCCCGGCCTTGAAGGATAAGCAGTACAGAAAATGGATGGATAGAATATTATCAGCCATTCTGATTGATTCGCCATGAACAGCTATGGTACTGAAGGTCAGGTATAAAGGCATGAAGACAATAAAAGTTGTAATTACTTACAAGGTACCACTGTTTGGTAAAAAGTGGATCATTCAAACCGATGTCAAAGTCATTGATATCTCGATAGCCTCTCTTCTGACGTTCGAATCCCGCCTGAACAATGACTTTTTTTACCTGAGACATAAAATAAAAAGCGCAAGCACTGACATTTTCTGAAATCATTCACAAATATTTATTTCTTATGAAAATATAATAAGAAATATGAGAATTCATGAGATTTCCTTTTGGATGTGAATGACATTTATCATTCTGTTAAATCTCTTGGGCTGCACTCCATATCGCAACAGAAGCTGAAACCTACAGAGACCAGACCCACATTCAGCAGACAGTATGTGGTGTGATAAGACCTTCAGAACAAAGAACGCCTGTATTGTGCTCTCGGATTTGCATGTTCTCTCGCTTTCATCAAACAGACATTGTGCAGATTAAAGGCAGGGCTAATTTAAGAAAGGCTTTGAAAGCTCTTTGATAGCCATCAGAACAATGACTGTATACAATATTGTATATTATATAAGACAAAAGAATAAACAAGTTCTCACAATTTGCTCTGCATAATTTCAGTTAAGGAACATGGCATTGAATTCTTTATCAACAGTTGCCTTAGATATAAGGTGATGCCAGGAAATTCAGAATAAACAAGCAAGTCTGTAATTAAAGAGAAGGCTGTGTCCTTGGATACTTGTGTATTTTTTTTTTTAACAGGACAGGATGAAATTGAAACATTTTGACATTGTGCTGTCACTATGCTCAACACCTGAATATGCTAAAATGGTATCTGTTTAAATATAGTTATACCTTTACACGACACCATGATGAAAAATTGTGCAAGTCATGGGAAGCTATCTCACCAGGGATATACCTTATGTAAAGCCTTCCATATTAGAACTTCCATGAGATAGAAGAGGAAGGACTGGAGTTGTGTATGATTGAACATGTATCTATAGACCATGTCAGATTCCACTCCTGTCAACCAAAAACATGAATCGGAGTCTACAGTGAGCACAGGCTCACTAAAATGTTTTTTTTCCAGTATTCAGCTGTCCAGTTTAGTTGAACCTGTGCCCAATGTATCCACAGATTCATGTTTTCGGTGGAAAGGAGTGGAACCTAATGTGGTCTTCTGCTGTTGTAGGCCATCTGCCTCAAACTTCAATTTCTTACATGTTCTGAGATTCTTTTCTGCTCAACACAGATGTACAGTACATAGTGGTTACCTGAGTTACTGTTGCCTTAATGTGATGCCATTGGATAATCCCAAATATGATAAAGATCTCATTTTCGATTGAAAAAAATAATAAAAATGTGTCATATGTTGTCCATTTTTGTCAGTATATGGTGAGTATAAAACCCTAACCCTGCCTGTAATGGATTTATGGGTAGCCTATTAAGTAAGCTGTCAAGAATAATCCTAAAGAACCTGCTGTTGAATTTTATTATACTAAATTCACTGGGTGCTTTAATACCATCATATATTGGTTATTTCAACATGTCATTTCCAAAAGATTTCATTAGCTTCCCCTCTTTAAATAGCAGTCAGATATGCAGATCAGCGAATATCACCAGCTGTCATATGGCATAAATGAAATTCGACAGGAATCTGTGGGAGCAGGTAGCTTGCTAAGTACTGTTTTAATGAAATTCTTGGCAAGGCTTTAAGAGAAACAGTTTAAAGAATATGAAATAAAACGAGTAAGAGAGGTCTACTGTATCGAAAACAGACCATTTCTTCTCAATTAGAAGTGAGAATTCCCAGCAGTGCCCTCTTTTCTACCTCAGCACACAGTTTACACATTAAAAAGCTACATCTAATGTAGTTAAATGTCAGTGTGCAGTCCCTGAAAACTGCTGTAAAATGGTTCATTGTGCTTATGCTACTGCTGGGAAATTCACGAACATGAAAATGTCCTGGTTGGAACAAGTGGTGAGTTTAGCAGTGAAAGATTTTCACACGTGTTAGGATTCGTATGAATTTTGTGTTGTGGGCCTTGGTTTTTATTTTGTGATAAATGGTACACACATCTCACACATTTGGAAATAAAATTTTTAAAAAATATTTCAAAATTCTGAAAGAAAAGGTTGACTCACTGGAAGCTGTTTTGAGACTTTCCAGTCCACCCTCACTCCATGTGTTTAGCTCTTTTGAAATTACTTGTATGCAAAATTGCACAATGGCACACCAGGTGCTTCAGAAATATCTGAACCTATGAAACCTCATGACATCAAATATTCGTATGTTTTTTATTCTAATCTTCACAATAAAATCAGGTCCTCCTCATGATAATAACTAATTTTAAAGACTAAATATCTCAGATGCTACATTTTGAGCACCATATTATCTCTGCTTAAGACGAGAATGTGGAGCAAAAATGCTTCGAGTATATTGATTTCACATGTGTAATTTGATATTTCTTACTCATCAGGATATGCTGTTATAGAAAATAATCTATGATGGGGTGTGGTGTGAAGTTGCCAGACAAGTTACTTTTAAGATAAGTTATTATCTTATAAGTGGATATTTTTCCTATAACAGCACACTTCTGAAGGGTTTTATTCCTCTTATACCTGTGTGCTAATGATTATTATTTTTTATTTAATTATGGATGGCACATTATGGTTTAAACATATATAGTTACCTTTAATGTTATGGAACATCCATGGGACAAGTTCCTGGTTTAGATAATCAACAACTTATGATCAATATGCACGGTGGTTTAGTGGTTAGCACGTTCGCCTCACGCAAATGGGTGTGTGAGTGTGTATGTGATTGTGCCCTGCGATGGATTGGCACCCTCTCCAGGGTGTACCCAGCCTTGTGCCCAATGATCCCTGGGATAGATGATTCCCCGTGACCCTGATAAAGGAGTGAGCGGTAGAGGATGGATGGATATGTTAAATGCTGGTACAAGAACTACAATTATTTCCCTTTTCAGTGTACCTGAACAAAAAACAAACAAACAAACACTATAAGCAGGAATTAGGTGAACCCTGCGTCCTGTCCAAAATTCATATTCTCCCCTCAGCTACATAATTTCTCCAGCCTTACAGGAGAAATAGTAATAGCATGGCAGCACATAATACATATGTGCATAGATTTTTTTAGGATATATAAAATGTAAAACATGGATAGAATTGGGATTTGGAAAGTGTCATGTAATATGAGAGAAGGAACTCTGGACTACAGTTCCCAGCAGCCACTGCACCACATCATCATGTCACATGACCACCTGCACCTGAACTTCATTCTTGTTAACTTATGGGTATTTATAGCCACAGTTTGCACTACACTGGTTGTTTTACATTTGGCATTCTTTCCTGTTGGTCCTGTTACTGTGTTGATGGCCTCAAGTATATGTTTATCTTTAGCCTTAGTATTTTACTATGAGGTCATAGTGTCTTTTTGTGTATTGTTTTGGTCTTTATTAAAACTTATAATCAGTAGTTGCATCCGTCTCCGCCTCCAATCGTGACAGAAAGGACTGGAAGGCTTCCATTTTTTTCTTTAATAGTCTATGCACTGTGTATTTGACTGACCACAGGCTTGTTTAAATTAATAGAAAGACCAAAGCAATAAAAGGTTCAGCCTCAGAGTTTCCTAAGATTTCATTACAGCTCTGTAATCATTCTAAATACATCAACAGGTGGTTTGTATGTGGTTTCTGTCTGAGTTATCAGCGCAACCAAAGCAAAAAATAGCACATTGTTAAAAGGATCCACACTGCATATGACAACTAGGGGCTTGAAACCAAGTCTGGGAAATACTGGAAATAGGAAATATTGTAGCATAAGTGTTGAGTCCAAAAGGTTAGACAGTGGCTATTAATTTTTAAGAAAATCTAAGCCAGGAGTAAATCCTATACATTAAAAAAAATCCAGAAGGTTGGATAAGCTATGTATCATCACAACTCAGAGAACACATATAAACATCCTCAATGATCTATGCGTTTTCCTCTCTTATCAGGCTCAGCACTTCTGCTCCTCTGGTGTGAGCTATAGGACATTATTGACAACAGCCTGTCTGAACTCTGGCAGTCACCGCTGCTCTTCAAAATGGTATCCAAGACCTTCTCAACCAGTGTTCATGACATGTAATAAGGTAATGACTCGAACAACCAAAACATAAAATCAAAAGTCTGTACTCTAAATTGTTCTTTCTACATACTCTGGCATATTCTGAGGTGTTGTAGGTAAAAGGTCATATGTAGCCTATACTGAGGCAGTTACTCAGCAGCATAAAAGGACAAAAAAAAGGAACACATAAAGAGGATGGAGAGCATAGCAAACACTGCGATTGTCTCAGAGAACGCAGCCAACTGCTTGGACAGTGAGCATGAACTGAGCCGAAGTAGGAAAACCGGAGTACAGGATCAATATGAGGCACTCTATATCAAACCCTTGAATACAGGTTAAGACTTGAAAAAGCTCGTCTATATCCTTGTATTGATTGTTGAAAGGCTAACTAGCACAAGTCTGAATAGTCCCTTGCTTAACGTTTATTGATGCCTGACACAGAATTTGTTGAGAAGCCAATAAACCTAATGATCATTTTAGATTTCAAACACAGCTGTTAAAAGCAATGCTCATCTCACTTTAAATACTAATGGTGCCAAATACCAACGTCACTTAAAAAAAACAAAAACCGTTGCAGTAGGTTTAGCAAATACGTGTTCGTTTAACACCGTTCCATAAGCGTTCCAAACTCTGTGTGCTCCTGCATCATTACCTCTACTGTTCATATCACTATATAGCTATATTTAATTTCTTTATTCAAGATGTTTTGTACAGAACAAATACACTTTAACACGTTAATAGGAGCACTTGTTCCCTTGTTCATTCATGCAATTATCTTATCAACCAATCATGTTGCAGCATAAATCATAACGTCATGCAGATGGAGGTCAAGAGTTTCCGTTATCAGAATAGGCAACAAATGTGAACAAATCTCAGTGACTTTGGCATGGTTGGTATCACACAGGATTAGTTTGAGTATTTCAGAAACTGTTGAAAAGCTCTGGGGATCTGTGTAGCATTTAAACAGGATGGTGTGAAAAACATCCAGTGAGCAGTGATGAGAGAGGTCAGAGGAGAACGGTCAGACGTAATAAGGTTTGACTTAACAAGAAGGCTACTGTAACTCAAATACCCACTCTTTAAAACCGTGGTGAGCAGAAAAGCATCACGGCGTGATGTTGAACGTTGGGGCGGATGGACTGCAATGGAAGAAGATGGCATCGTGTTCCACTCCCGTCAGCCAAGAACAGGAATCTGAATCTACAGTGGGCTACAGACTCACCGAAACCTGACAGTTGATGATCGGGTAGCCTTTACAGAGTGCTTATTTAAATCAGTAAGCATATAAAACGCACAATGATTCAAACTAAGCGTACACCATTTTAAAAGTGCATGACCACCAGCTCGTGCAGCTGCTCGTAGACTTAAGTGTTGAAACATTTATCTTACAGTTAAGGCTTCAAGGTTTATCAGCTACAAAATTCTGTAGAAAAAAAACATGCTCGTAAATGTGTTTGGAAATTTTTTGCCTTTTCAAGCCTATCCCGTCTTGTGTGTAAATTTGCTGATAAATGCTTCGCTTCAGCCGGAATTCTCACCGAATAGCTGCATAAACACTACATTCATTCTTATTCACATGTGTATGATGACGAGTCTCAGTCTATCCTAAAGGCCATGTGTGCATCTAACATAGCAATTTGCATAAATCTGCACTCATGAATTACTATATAGAGTAGAGGCGGAAGCAGCCGAACTCATGACTCCCATGGTGTCAGAGGAAAAAGGGAACGTAAATAAGAATTATTTCAGAAAACTAGTTTAAGTACGCCATAAAATGCAAAGAAGTGATTCGGTGTATAATCACAGTTAACTGTATATCTCCTTATATGGCAGAAACATCTGTTTTTATTACTGTTACCCTACCTGTTCGCCAAAAGTCAAAAAGACCTTTCTAGCAAGTCTGTGTAATATGTGACGTCTTTTCTCTGATGAGAAAGCTGAGTAAGGCTGCCTGCCGTAATTGTTACTCAGTAGTATGTTAGTTTTATAGCATATATAATTTTTTTTTTTCATTTCTGAGTATAAACCGTACCATGTCATTAACAAGCACTCTAAAAAAAGTTTTATGTTTCTCACTAACAGTGTGTTACTGACATGTTTGTTGATTTTCATTGAAAAATACGTTACATATCAAATTATTTACTATTTCACATTTCAGAAAGGTACGGTGTGTACTAACTGGATGCCGAGCAGGACGAAGCTTTATTAAATATCATTATACTGCATATGAACAGAACAAAAATGTATATAGTGTTGCTCAATTTTCTTTTTTTTTTCCCAATCAAATAATTTTATAATGACATTTAAACTCTTCCAGGAAAGCATTAGCCTTGGGATTAGCACTGATAAGTACTCATAAACAGCACGGACATTCATATGCGTTGATTTAAGTATATATAAACAGACAAAAATACTGTTTAAAAAGCTACAATGTTCTCCCACCCTCTTTAATATTGTTATGTACAGTATGCTGTGATGAACATTATTATTAAGACCTTTGAAAACATGGTGATCTAATTTTTTAGGCTGCATCACCCTCCCCTATTAACTATTGTTTTCCAGGGACTGGAATTGGGCCGGTTTCTATGGGAACTAAACACTGAGCTTGTAGGCTCACCCGTCGGTCGTCATCCAGATGCTGGTGGCGACGAAGACTGCGTTTCCTCTTCGTTTTAGGAGGGTCCCGGGGGTAGAAATGAAAAAGTCTCTCACCGAAGGGAAGCTTGAAGAAAAGACAAACATCTTGTATGAGGTTCTGTAAAAATATCTAAGGTGTACGTGGCTGTGCATTAGCGGCCAGCGATGGAGCAAATATAATACGTTCATTATGTTCAATTAAAGGTTTATTCAAGGTCACTGGATTGACCGTGATAAATGCCCTTTTTTCTATACAGATGAATACTTACTAAAGATTTTCAACTGTGTGTCTTACTGGAAAAAAGACGACAACCAGACCAAACGTCAAACAAGGCCCAAGAGTAATAAGTAAGAGAACTATCTTTGAGATATATGTCCGTTTACAGATTTAAATGCGCATGGGAGTGAGACAAAGTAAATACGGCACAATTACAAAGTTGGGTCGCTGCATCATTTCTCTGATACAGTATGTGAAATCTTCTAAATAGAAACATTAGGCTACAAGCACGGGAAATTTTGAATGCCTGACCAGACCTGCTTTCCACATCATTAGATGTTGTAACAGTCCACTGCACACACACGCACACACACACACACACACACACACACACACACACACAGCTCATATTTTGACATTTGACCAAACTCATCATAACATTAATAAGATCCTCAATTCACTAATAAATTTGCTTTATGATTACTGAATAAATAAGCGGCAGGACACGGGAGGACAGTATGCTTCAGAAATAGACGACTAGCAGTGGATATAATTTAATGTTGCGTGAACAGGAAGTAGTATTTTCTATTATCAGTAAGAAAACTTACATTTCCTACTCAAATAAATGGACACGAAACACTGGTTATGTATATCTCAAATCCTGCACATCCATCCATCCATCCATGTGATTGGACAATTTCTGACATCATAATGTAGCCTACTGTTTGGTTCTGAACTACGGCTATATTGTTATATATGTATAGTGTGGCTGAAGATTACAGTGATACTGATTGCACAGCCTGTCTTAAAGATGTCATTTTAAAGGTGATGTATTTGGAGGTTCGTGACTGCTAGACATGCATATACATGCATATACATATACACATACATATACCGATCATTTGAAGAGTATAGTATGTAATATGTTCTCAACATCTATACCTGCACACGATTGATTTCAAAACTGAACTGGAAACCTGTCTTATTTATTTATTTATTTATTTTTGGCAACTTTAATTAATCAGTAGATATGATCCAAAGACATGTCGGGTTTGGTGACTGATATGAACATACAATTAGTTTGCAAGAGGCTGTCTGAACATTGCCTTTTATTTCCAAAAAAAAAAATAATAAAGTTGAATGTACTGTATAGTGATGTTTTCATGGTTACGTGTTAGTGTTAAGATGCAGTTCTGTGTGTTCTATAACACTCTTGTTAGTGACTTTAACTTTAACTGACCACAACACACAGCCTCCTTTCAGCTGAGAAGGAGTTAAAACAAGTGCTGGCCAATTGTCCATCTCCTTTATAAACTTTGTGCATTTAACTGAACAAATGTCTCTTCAAATGCTTGCAAAGGCTTTACAGAACATCTTTATTCGGGATATGATTGGCGTGTCTAAAGTGTCCGTAGTGTATGGATGGGTGTGTGAGTGTGTATGTGATTGTGCCCTGTGATGGACTGGCACTCTGTCCAGGGTGTACCCTGCCTTGTGCCCGATGCCTCCTGGGATAGGCTCCAGGTTCCCCCGTGACCCTGAAAAGGAGTAAGCGGTTGAAGATGGATGGATGGATGGATGGATGGATGTCTGAGATCGAAATTATGGGCTGTTAAAGGGTGTTTTGGCTTTGTTAGTAAGTAGTCTTTAAGTTTCAGCAGCAAGCAATCTCGAGCATGAATAAGAAGCTATTTTTTGGTGTGTTTTGCAGTTTTGTGATCAATTCTTACCTGTCTGGCACTCCCAAAGCCATACTCAAGTGCAAGTTGGTGTGCATCTTCATTGCCTCCCTCGTGTAATTGCACTAAAAGATGCTTTGTGAAAATTCCCTCCTCGGTGGCTCCGGTGAAGAAGAGCAATGCAGTAAACAACAGCAGAGCGACTGTTGTCCCATATTTCACGGCTCCGAGCATCGCCTCTCTTTTGCGTCTCCTTGTTCTTAAGTGATGTTTTTTTTTTTTTTTTTTTTTTTTTTTTTTTTTTTAATGGCTTGTTTTTGTTTTAAATAAAAACGAGGCGCCTGACACGACTTTTATCAGGGTTCTTCAAGAGTCATCTCGTCGTCCTGTGGATTAAAAAAAATATTCTTTTTTTTTTTTTGGAGGCTGGAAGGAACGTTCGGTCGGTCGTGCGCTGCGCGAGATGAGGTGCGCGCGCGGGACCCAATCTACATTTCTCAGCTCGAGCGCTTTCATCTATAATTCAGCGGCCTAAGCGTGCGGGGTCTCACTCACGTGACGTTCCGCGGCGTGCTGGCCAATTGTGCTGCGGTGGGCGTGGTCACGAACGATCGATTCTCCGCCCCTGTACTCTCTCCTTGCTATAAAAGAGGCTCCTTTCAGCACCCTGGAGAATTCCCCCAATCAGGTTCAATTAAAAATGAAGTTCTCCATGTCGTTTAAAACCATCAGAATTTGGCTTTACTTTTCTCTCTCGCTCTCTCTTAATTAATCTATTAATTTCTGTTAATTGTTTTATTAAATATTTTACTCCGTAATTACTCAAAAATCAGGAATTGTTGTACTATTCCTACATCACAGCATATTCACACAATATATTTTCATTACAATAATAATTATTATGAATGATTATAATCAATAATAATAATAGTAATAATTAATTATCATTTGAATCATCATCATCATCATCATTATTATTATTATATGGCATTCATAGATACGTCGTTATATTCGCTGTCTACACCAGTATGACCTGTCACACAGGAACACTCAAGGTCTTCTACCAGGCTCTTAGGACGTAGTGATAAGTCTTCACTCCTTAAACACTATTCCAGTCACTGTATGTTCTGCACCATTACACTGTTATAACGGTCAGTGTTGTGTTGTATTTATTGTAAGGTCTTCATAGTACCTGTGCCCACTGTTGCCTCAGATTCCATTTCTGCTCTTGTAGCCCATCCGCCTCAAGGTTTAACATGCTGTGAGATACTTTTCTGCTCACTGCGGCTGTAAAGAGTGGTTATATTAGAGTTAGCATTCTGTAGCCTTCCTGTCAGATCAAACCACTCTCCTCTAACCTCACTTATCAACAAGCATTTCCATTAATAGAACTGGTGCTCAGTGGATGTATTTTGTGCTGCAGTTCACTGTATGTAGCCTATTGTATGTTCCACACTCTTACACTGTTCTTAAAGTTGCATTGTGCCATATTTATTATGTTGTTCCCATTGTACCAAGACTACTTTCAATTGTCATGTACCCTGCTGTTCATTTGCACTGCAATGGTTCTAATTTACACTACATGTTGTCTGGTGATTCGCTGTTGTAACTTTGTATAATATGCTGCACAAAGGCTTTAGAAAACCCTGTTCTACTGTATACTCATATATGGCGAGATGATAATAAAGCTCTCTTCTCTCTCTACTTGCTGTTTGTCTATTAAAGCAATAAGCCACTCAAGGGTTTGCGTTACAGGGATTTTATCACATGTAAGAGTGTAAGGCACGATGTGAAGTAGAGTGCCTAAAATCCCCTTATCCATGATAAAATCACTGTAATGCACACTCTCAAGTGGCTTATTGCTTTAATAAACTGGCAAGAAAAACCATATGATAAAATCCAGAGTTGAATAAACACAATCTTTGGCTCCCAAGAAACACAATAAACACAAATTAAAGGCATTCAATGGACAGATCAATAGCTTAAGTGTAAAGGATTTATTGCCTTAAAACCTTACAAATTAACACAGAATACAATTGTGATGCATTTAGTTCTGCATATATCCAAGGATTTTTCAATGGCTTCAGAAGCAGCTCATCAGGGTTTAGAACCAAAACTATCCATTTAATTACATTTTTTTCTTCTTTGGTTCTTGATGGCAAACACTGCAAATGTTTTGGAGCATTGCAGGAGTGTGGTGTAAATGTTGCTTGAAATGTCTAGACTTAAGTCTTTCTGGAACAGTGTGTCATTTGCATTTTTTGCTGCAAGAGATTTATAGTCGCTAGAGTAATATGCTTTCTGGGTATACGCACCTCATTTGTGCCATGTAGGAAAGGAGGAAAAAGGAACATTCTTTAGGCTTAATACAAGATGGCTCATTTGCTGCTTATATAAGTGGTCTACATTCAATTCAATTATACTCAATTCTGTTCAATTCAGCAAGCTTTAGTTGTGTTTCATAAAAAAATTGTAAATAATGGCTTCCACACAGTATACAATGCAAAAATAGTGCAATTTTTGCAACATTATGCAACAAAATTATGCAGCACATATTTACACAATTTTGTACATTTGAAAACTTTAAGTAACAAAAAAAATTAACATAATGTTACATATAACATAGCATAATTGTAAACATGACAGAGGTAAAATAAATAAATAAATAAATAAATAAATTTACTTATTTCCCTCATTACAATGCAAATCAATTTATAAAATTTTGACGTGTTTTTTCTGGATTTTTTTTGTTGTTATTCTGTCTCTCACTGTTCAAATAAACCTACCATTAAAATTATAGACTGATCATTTCTTTGTCAGTGGGCAAACGTACAAAATCAGCAGGGGATCAAATACATTTTTCAACCACTGTACATTACATGACTGATGCCAACTATTATGCAAAAACATGACAGGAAACACAAATATCCACTCTTGACAGAGAAGACAAGGTAATACTGCTGTGTTTTTATTCCATTTAAGTTTCATTCAGTTGACAATATTCTATCAGAGCAAAATGTAAGAGTGAATATAACTCAATATAGACTCTAGTCAACAAATAATTATTTGGTTTCAGTGTTTCTGCTACAATTACAGACTCGTTGTGTATTAATCTTTTTTGAGCCATTCCAGACATACCGAAGCCTTGTAAGAGAAAGTGAATATACAACTAGTGAGGGACTTTTAAGCTCACATTGTGTTCCATTACAAGAATCAGATCCTTGCATAAGTCTTTTTCTTTGTACGATGCAGCCTGTGAAGAAACGGCTAAGTCTGGCAGTGTCTGGGCCGTCTCTGACTATGCTTGTGTTTGACTGTGGGAAATAACATGATAAATTGTTTTACAGTTTAATTATATACAGTGGTGTGAAAAAGTGTTTGCCCCCTTCCTCATTTCCTGTTCCTTTGCATGTTTGTCACACTTAAGTGTTTCGGAACATCAAACCA
>JAFFST010053345.1:58237-79465 GCA_022414735.1 Noturus placidus
TTTTTTTCACCTTTAATAATAAACACCTTCATTTACAAATAGCATTTTGTGTTTACTTGTGTTGTCCTTGACTATTGTTTAAATTGGTTTGATGTTCCGAAACACTTAAGTGTGACAAACATGCAAAGGAACAGGAAATGAGGAAGGGGGCAAACACTTTTTCACACCACTGTAACATGGATATGGAACTGAATATGAGCCATAATTTGACGTGCTGTCTATATTAACTCTGTGGCTGAATTAGGTTTGAACTTTGCCACAACAAATAATAATATATTTCACAAGGTTAGTAATGTAATAACTTTTTATCGGGTTTTGCACCTATCAGCCAACAGGCACCTGAGGCTACAGTGTGCACAGGCCAAACAAAACTGGACAGTTGAAGATTGGAAAGAGACCAGGAACTGTCCAGGTTGGGTGAGCCTGTACCCACTGTAGCTCAGATTCCTGTTCTTGTCTGATAGAAGTGGGACCTGATGTGATCTTCTGCTATTGCAGCCCATTCGCCTCAAGGTTTGGTGTGTGCATTTTGCGATGCTTTTCTGCTCACCATGGTTGTAAAGAGAGTTTTATTTGAATTTCCTATAGCCTTTCTATCTGCTTAAACCAGTCTAGCCATCTCTGGCTCTTCTCTCCATGGACCTCTTATATCAACAAGTCATTTCCACCTGCAAACTGCTGCTCACTGGATGTTTTCTGTTTCTCACACTCTAGGGACTGTTGTGTGTGAAAATCCCAAAAGATCAGTTATTTCTAAAATACTCAAAACACCCCATATGACACCAACAGGCACTGCATTGTCAAAGTCATTGTGATGTTTTTGATCTGAATAGTAACTGAAGGTCTTGACCTGTATCTACATGATCTTATGCATTGCATTGCTGCCACATGATTGGCTGATTTGGTAATTGCATGAGTGAGCAGGTGTATTGTAATGTTTTATTAAGTGGATAGTGAGCATTTGTGCATATACAAAGCACTATTATGTTTATTTTGCTAGTTCATGAGCTTTACAGCTTCAAGTATTTCTAGAAAGAAAAAAAACAAAGACAATGTGTCAACTTTATACTGGTTCTGTACTTCTAGGCACTTGTAGCTCTATATTTCATTTTATTTCTGTAGTTTAGATCTTCTTCAAATGCTGATTTGTGGCTTAATTAACCCTTGCCATGAATTTGCACTATGAAAAGTGGCTCAAAAAATGTTTAAATGGCCCCTAAAGGTAATTTGCTGATAAACTAAATGTAAAACTATGACTGTGATCAGCTTCAAAACCCCAACAAAGTCTGATTGATAGTATTGATATTCATTAGTGTGCCTAATATGTGTGCCTGTCTTAAGTCGTTCTTTCTCTCTTTCTTTCTTTTTTAGTTTGTCAGCCTTGCAGCCGGCTCGTGTTGTCCCAAAGATGATTTATTTATTTGTATATTTTTAAAGATATTTCATTTGAACTGGTCTTTCTTCAATCATTATATGAACCTCCTATTCACTCACTTGCTTTGAGTCATCATCTAATAACATTTCTGTTAACAGTTCCACATTTGATTTGGAAATCAAATTGTTGTTAACAGGTATTATACAACAGCACAGTTGAATTCTCAAACAGGATTGGTCAGAAGGTTTTGATTCATTTTCCATACCAGCACAATTCTTTCAGCATTTTTGGCTGTGATTCAAATCACAGGTTTTTATTAATGCTCTTGCTCCATAGTACCAGCTGTTATTCACAGCAACTTAAATGGCAGACGATCTACACAAGTCTAATAATCCATCCATCCATATTCTACCGCTTACTCCTTTTCAGGGTCACGGGGAACCTGGAGCCTATCCCAAGGAACATTGGGCACAAGGCGGGGTACACCCTGGTTAGGGTGATAATCCAAGTCTAATAATAAATGTATTAAATAGATATTGTTATTAAACAAAGAAAACATATAATCAAAGTTTTCTGTTAGAGATGTTTATTTAGCTGTTATAATGTAAGTGATAACAAGAATTAACTTGTCTCATGGGCGTTCCATAATATTAAACATAACTATAAGCAAATAAGCATGGCATGACATGCATGAATAAATTAAAAATAGCAATTGTTGGCAGATTGCTGTGGTATAAGAGAAAGGAAACCCTTTGACCGTCGTGCTGTAATCAGAACTTAGATATCCACAGAACATTCTTAGATATTGCAATAAGAATATTTGAACATTATCATGTCTAGTCTGTGAGTATGGTGCTGCTTTTCTGTTGGAGACTACCTGCCTAATTGTAAGAAAACTCCTGCTAATGGCACGGCATTCTTTTGAATGCAGTGCACAGATGAATCAATTTGTTTGCACAGATACCATTACATTGCTTTTCACTGAGATGAAAAAGAAATCGTTTTTCATTCTATGCCATCTTATATGATGATGTCTTGAAAACTGTGCTGCTCATAAGAACTATAGACATCATAATTTAGTAGTTATTGATATTTTCTCTCTTAGCCTCCAGACAGGTAAAGAAACCCCGGCTGCATGGAGTGTATGATGATGCATACTGATACTGAGCTGATCAAATAACCAGAGCCTTTCCTCCCCATATGCTCACATAAATTCTGATCTTGTGAAGCTTTCTCTGTCCAGGAGATATTTGGTGCTCATGAAATCTGCATGCACACACACACACCCAGACATTCATTTGTTACAGGAAGACTAAATTATTTGCTTTGCCAGTCTGTAGTGTTTGAGTTAAGTAGGGCTTTCCCCACCCCCTAGTGTACTTCCAGCAACTTTGTAGCCTGTTACTCGTCTATTTAAATCTGACTCATTGAAATTGATAACACTGATTAGATTATTTCCACAGCAGTCAGCTAGCAGCCCTGTCAATTACTTGAATAAATTTCATGGTGTAGTCTGAAAATTGCTGGATTAAAAACAGCCCTATTTTGGTACAATTTAGGAGTCCAGCACCGAGTTCAATATGGATTAAATCAGCATGGGTTGTTTTAAATCAGTGAGGTTGGGTTAGGATGTTGGCCCAGCATGCTGGGTTGATTTTTTTAAAACTCAGTTTGTGGTTAGAGTGCTTTTTGTCAGCAGGCTAACACTGGCTACCAACAAGGTCATGGGGAACCTGGAGCCTATCCCAGGGGACAAAAAGGCAGGGCACAATCGCCCACACACTCACACACACATTCACTCACTATGGACAATGTAGAGATTCCTATCAGTCTACAATGAACGTCTTTAGATTGGGTGAGTGCTCTCTCTAATTTTGGGGTTTCCTTTAGGCACTCCAGTTTCCTCCCCTTGTCCAAATACATGCGTTGTAGGCCGATTGGCATTTCCAAATTGTCCGTGCTGTGTGAATGTGTGAGTGTTTATGTGATTGTGCCCTGCGATGGTTTGGCACCCCATCCAGGGACGGGCTCCAGGCTCCCTTGACTCAGGGTAGGATACGTGGTACAGAAAATGGATAGATGGATGGATGGATTTTCTTTATCAGGTCACCTAAGGCTTAGACTTTTTTTTTTTTTTTTGTATATGCTTCCATTAGAGCTTATTTAGAGACCCAGTATACATAATAAAAGGTCTAGTCTCAAATCAGTACAGCAATATCACTATACAGTAATAGCACCATACAGACAGCAACAAATATCTTGATACCAGAATTACTCTGTTGCCTGGGAAACAAGTACAGCATGTTTCTGCAGAATGCAGAAGGTGTGTTTTTCTCTTCTGCTGAGTCAAACAAATAAACTGGGGCAAATTTGCATTCCATGGTGTTAGTATTTAGCACAGTAGACATGATCAAATCAGGATTTTCAAAAGCAAAGACTGATATTCAGTGCCAGTACATTTGGTTTGATTGTTTTATCAGTCACCAGATGATCTCCACCTGTCTATCTGTGTTACTATTACAGCTTGTGCGGTCAGTAGGATTATGGGAGAAAGGAAAAAAGCCAAATAAATAACTCAGATCCTCCCAAGAGGTTCTGTAAGAACAAGAATACACATAATGATGTTATATGCACCTTCGTGTCCTTGTGTTGTGTCCTCAGGCACTCTACTTCTATGTCATTACACAGCCAACCCACTGAGAACATCCTGCTTGGTGACATCATCAGTTTTGGTATAAAGCAACGTATTGCTTCCATGAAGAGCAAATTGGCAGCTGAAAATGCCTGTCTATGCAATGCCCACAGTAGCAGAAGGTGACTGACAATTTATCATGTTGCAAAGCCCTGGCCAATGCAGATTAAATTGAATCCATCAGTCTTGCTCTCCTCTCACCGGAAACTAAATTGTCCTACCACTGTGTCACTGCTATTTATATTTTCACTGCCCGGTTTGTAATCAAATGACATACGAGCCCCATGCCTTGGCAACCCTGTGATTTGCTGTGTGTTTTCCATATCCGCTCACTTATCAGTGCATCTGATATCAGGTGTTTTGCAGAAAAGTGAATATTGTCCATATAAATATAGGACATGTATAGTACAGTGTAATAATTTACCCTTTAGAAAGTTAATTTAGGTGTCATTAATGACATAATACTGTATAATGTGTACAATTGTTATAATTACTAAGCTTTTAATGCTTATTGGAATAAAAGCTTAGTAATTATAACATTATTGCCAACATCCACCTACTTTTTACACACCCTCTTTGCACAGCCACCCCTCCTTTAACCACACCCATGCTACCTTTGGCCACACCCAGTACTCTTTGGGAGTTGTCAGATTTCTAAATTCTTTACAATTTCTTCTTATATAGCATATATAATAAATCTTATTCTTAAAAATCAAGAGCAGCGATGCATCAAGCAGATAGACATAGACATATTAGTCTCTTATTAGTCTAAACTGAGATATTTTACCTTGTATGTATGTGTTAAAAAAATTGTTTTGCTTTGTTGCTTGTTTAACTGTTTGAAGAGCACAGAGTTATGGATGTGTGTAAGATTAGATTGAGGGGAATTACACTTTATACACATTTTACTAGCGCACGCGTGAGAGAGAGAGAGAGAGAGAGAGAGAGAGAGAGAGAGATTCCAAAAAGTAGTCCATACATTGTTATTCTTCACACGTTTACCAAGTGTGTTTTGGATAATTGAAGTAAAGAAGGGGGGGGGGGGCAGATGAATAATCAGACTAATTCCTTCCTCTCACTTTATAGCTCATTCCAAACTGAGCACTTAGTGTGCCTTAATGAATGAGCCATCAGTGTAAATCGACAGCTGAAAGTGAAGAAAGAGCACAATTTGCGGTTGGCTGAAGTTGTTTCAGGAAACAAATAGATGGGGAAGAATGAATGGCAATCCAAATCAGCGAGAATTACCTTGATTTGAGCCCCTGAAATGAGTCTCTATGCTGCTCCGAGGTAAAGTTATGGTGCCAGGCTAGTGTAAAAAACAACTAGTGCGTAAAACATTGAGGGCTAAGCCACTTAATATGGGTACATATTGGGCCATTGGACAATGTGATATTGGATATTAGATATTAGATTTTAATGTTCCCATCTAATAGCACCACCAGCCTTCACTGCCACTATACCTAAAAGTAGAAAAAAAAAGATGTCTACTTGTGATTTTAGATATTATCTCAATGTTGTATATTCATTTTAGAAGTATATAGCAGTATATACAGTGCATCTGGAACGTATTCACAGCGCTTCACTTTTTCCACATTTTGTTATGTTACAGTCTTATTCCAAAATGGATTAAATTCATTATTTTCCTCAAAATTCTACAAACAATACCCCATAATGACAATGTGAAAGAAGTCTGTTTGAAATCATTGCAAATTTATTCAAAATAAAAAACAAAAAGGCACATGTACATAAGTACATAAGCCTTTGCTCAATACTTTGTTGAAGCACCTTTGGCACCAATTACAGCCTCAAGTCTTTTTGGCACATCTATTTTTGGGCAGTTTCTCCCATTCTTCTTTGCAGGACCTTTCCTGTTCTATCAGGTTGGTTGGAGAGTGTCGGTGCACATCCTTTTTCAGATCTCTCCAGAGATGTTCAATTGGGTTTAAGTCTGGGCTCTGGCTGGACCACAGAAGGACATTCACAGAGTTGTCCTGTAGCCACTTCTTTGTTATCTTGGCTGTGTGTCAGGTCATTGTCCTGTTGGAAGATGAAATTTTGCCCCAGTCTGAGGTCCAGAGCTCTCTGTAGCAGGTTTTCATCAAGGGTGTCTCTGTACATTGCTGCATTCATCTTTCCCCAGATCCTGACTAGTCTCCCAGTTCCTTCCACTGAAAAACATCCCCACAGCATGATGCTTCCACCACCATGCTTCACTGTAGGGATGTACACCAACATTCGTACCAAATCCTATAATCAGTGCAGTTTCAGGAAGTAACATTCCCCATTATTTTTGAGACTACACTAATGTACATGCAACAGGTCATGCTATTAAGTGTTCACACAGCACTAACTTGCTATTGTACATCAAATTCATTCTCGTTCACCATTAACAAACATGTAATAGCTGTGCCACTCAGATTTTGTCTCATTCTTGCATCTGATTTACTAACACCCCCCCCCCCCCCCCCTTTACCACCATCACCCCCACCACCCCATGTGTGTAAATAGAACAGCCACAGAAACAGCACTGCAGCATCTAATGGAGACATCCACACAGCAGCAATATGACACTCGGGAGCTGGTAAACACTCACAGACCGCTTGATGATTGTGCAAAAATCTGATACACTGGAGTTCTGATACACTGCATGCTCGCCTGTCATAAATCTCACCCTGTGGATTATGGCGAGGTCAAGCAATTTGCCAAAAGTGATGGTTGGGAGAAAGACGACTATTGTAGGATTGTTGCTTCACCACCCCTTTTCCAATCTAATGGGTAAGATAAGAAGTCTACTATAAGCCATTGATGCTATTGAATATTACTGGCAAAAAGCAGAGATTCTCATGTGGGTGTGATTGGCTACAGAAATTACTGCATGTAGTGCTGCTTGGACAGTTGTGAAAATTAGCTTGTGCAAGTCAGAATTTGCTAAAAAACCGAAGCATGGCTCAGTTATGCATGATGCTGGGCTTGAATTTCATCTTTTCCATATAGGCACTGCTCGACTGACAGTTTGTTGTATTCATAAATTCTTGAATTCATAAATTCATGGGCACTCAAAAAACCATGGAATGTCATTCAGAGGCAATGTAAAATGCATAAATATCATGCTACTCTTTAATTAATTGAAACATCCTGCAAAGTCTATATACAGGGTTTTGGTGGGTTGTTGTTTTTTTTTTTGTTTTGTTTTTTTGCATGGAGGAGATTCGAAAAGACAACGTCTTAATCTGAGGAATCTTAATTTAAAGTTTTTATAAAACTTTGAATAAAATTGTGTGCTATACTTATAAGCTATGACAGTCCAAAAATTCTATTGCTGTAGGATGTGCTGGTTTTAGTGCAATTTATAAGGTGCTAAATAATATGGGTGGAAGCCCTGTTGTTAAAATTGCATGAACTGCACTCAGGTAATTGTAATGACAACTTAAGCTACCTTAAATTGTGTAGCCTGAGAACTCCTGCTGCCTTATGCGCCTCTTTAAGGTGAGCAAAATATTCCAGACATCCACTCCACTCTCTTCAATCCAACTGCTCTTTGCCTGGAGAGGGATTGAGAGCAGCAACCCTTGTAGTATTACTCCGTGATTGAATTTGATCAGGAGATGAAAAAGAGAGAGAGAATTGGCCCTATAGTTCAGGAACATGTGTCCTAGGGTCTGGACCCCACTGAATGCAGAGATGAAGAATTTCTGCCTTTGCTGGTCCACCTGAGACTGTTTATCTATGCTGCTGTATTGAGGAAGGTCATCCACCCTGTAATTAAGAAATGCCATTGTTAGACCCACTCGCAGTATACCTTACCCAAGATTCCCGTTAGCATGTCCAGAAAAATATAGGATTTATCAGAAGTTAAGTCGGAGTGTGCATAAAAAGATTGAAGTCTAAAATTATACACATCAGTGTTAATTCTATTAGGAACACCAATACACCTGCATATTCATGCAATTATCCAATCAGCCAATCATGTGGCAACAGTACAATGCATAAAATGTGATCTTACTTATTTTGACCTTGGCATGATTGTTGGCATCCATTGTTGTTGGGTTGGTTTGAGTATTTCAGAAACTGCTGATCTCTAAAAGTTGCACAAGCTGGGGCAAAAAAAAAAAAAAACATCCAGTGCGTGATGGTTCTATTGTTAAAAGAAACTGAAATAACCACTCTTTCAACTGTAGTGAGCAGAAAAGCATCTCAGAATGCACAACTCATCCAAACTGGAGGTGGATGGGTGGAACCCTAGAAAACAGAATGGATAAATGGATTTTGGTGTCTTAATAAATGCTGTTTCACCCCAGTAAGACGGAATTATTATTATTATTATTATTATTATTATTATTATTATTATTATTATTTGTTGTTGTTGTTGTTGTTGTTGTTGTTGTTTTTATTAGTCTGTATGCTGACCAATCTTGTATGATGTGACACTGAAAAACTTGGCTAATTTGAACAATAACAGAATGCCCACTACAACATCTCTGTGAAATGTGACCGTTAATTTCGTCATCGTCCAATGGTAACCACATCTAGATGGGTTAAATGACATAAAACATAGAACCTTTTGTATCAGGCCACCTAAGTTTTAAGCGAGCAAAAGTATAGGAACAGATAAGTCTTGAAGTAAATTAAAGTATATAAAATAAATAACACTTAATATTTGGTCGCATTGCAATAACTGCATCGTTCCTGTGACACACTGACATCACCAAATCGTTGGTTTCTTCTTTTTTGTATCTTTTCCAGGCGTTTACCACAGCCTCTTTCAGTTATTGTTTATTTGGGGGGGCAGGGGGGTTCTTCCATCAGTCTCCTCTTCAGGAGGTAAAGGTGGCTTGCCAGAAGACAAACAATTGTTGGATAGGCATGTGCTTTTTATGTTTGATGGGGATTCTATTCAGCCCATACACAGGGGCATTCATATTATGTCATTTTCTTGTGTGCGGGTTAAAAATTTATTTATAATATCTTATTTCTCCTACCCTCTTTTGCCACCCCAATATTGTCATTGGGTGTAACTTGGCAACCCCATTATTAAAGGTCTGGCTATGCCTCCATTCAGGTGAAAATACCTTAGCTTCATCATAAAAAACACGTCTTTCATGATTAATAAACAGAAAGTTTTTTTTGTTAATCAAATGACAAGTGTTTTGCAAAGCTTTTGTTAAAAAAAGTTCCTTGTAAGTGCTTTCCCCTGTTTTATAACCGTACAGCACCGTTACTTCACAAGAGCTGAAATCATTGGAATGGATTTTAAATTATGTAAAGAAAGTGATTGGCGTTGACCTTTTAGTGCTTGTTAAAATTGATTTCATGAAGGCTTCTACAACCTCTCGGTGTTGTTAGTGGTTTTTGACATTTTCAGTTTGTTACTGTCAGGCAAACAAAATAATGCTATTAAATGCTCAATGAGCTGCTTTGGATCTAGTTTCCTTCCAACACCTCTAAAATAACAAAAGTATTATTACACAAACTGGTATCTCTTAAACAGAACTGTCATTTTTATTTCAATGGCTTGCTTTATGTTTTTTACTTATCACATTTATTCGTGATGAATATTATCATTTATGTGATTACACAGTATGTTCGTATTTGTTTGTGTTTTATGATGGCACAATATTGGACAGAGAACTTTTCCCTGCTTTCTTTTCCATTCCAGCCCTGACTTTATTGCATTTGATCTTATTTTATACATGTTATGCTACTCATTGTTGGATTGCATTGTTTGCACAGAATATAGACGGATGTAGAATGGAAACTGGATTTTATTTTAACCTTGTTAAGTCTTTAGATGCTAATCAATCAATGGCCAATGATTGAAGCCATGAAATGTGCGACAGGGTTTAGTAGGGTTCTTTGTACTGATTAATCCACAGGCAATGTTTATTCCCTCTAACATAGGTCAAACAAAGGTGGGAGCCTTAACTGACTTCCTGGAACCATAGTAGTAACAACATGCTAAGTATGGCTTGAAGGTAGGTGATTAGTTTAAGCATCAATGTTATTTATATGGCATGTTGGGCACATTATGTGAAAATCAATTGCCACAGCTGCCATCGTACATGACACTATTATAGATAGAGAGAAGGGATGTTACACAATGAAAATATCTTTAACTATATCTATATCTGATTAGTGCTCCAAGTATTCATATTCATATCTTTAATATATAAACTGTTTTTGCACAGTTATTATTTTTTGTCTTTACCTACCCCAATTTAGTTGGTTCTGGATCACAAAATATAAATAAATCAGCAGTCTAATTTAAACCACTATGACCCTGACCAGGCAATTACTAAGTATGAATTAATGCAAGCTGTAAATGCATTGTATGATAATGAATGTTGTCTTTATAAATAACTGACCACACACACAAGAAAGTAAAAACCTCCCACTCCCGTGACCTGTGTGATCCCAGACCCGATACACACCTCTAGTCTCAATCAGATGCGATGCCCTAGAAAGAAAGGGTTCCTCCTATTTGTATCTGTATGCCTGTCTGTTTAGTACACATTATCTGTTTTTTTTTCTGAATAATGTATTTGCTTGCATAGATTCAAAAAGTTACATACATTTCTGTAACACCGTTCTACATAGCCTCCCATGTTTCAATGAATCTCTACTACACTGTATTGTAATGCTGTAAAAAGTATCAAAGATATCACTGGGTCAAGTTTAAAGACTTTTGAAAATATAATCAGGTTATCATGAGATCTTCCACTAGGACAATGATCCAAAGCATTGCTTAAAATCCAATCCTTAACTGGATTATTTGGTTCAGTATAATTTATGTTGGTATCTTACAGTATGATATTATAATATAACAACAAAGGCACAATTCATTTCAAAAGACATTCTGACATTGGTGAATAAAGTCAAGTAAAAATGGCTTGTTGTGTGCTCTTTAAACTGGCCGACGACAACATATTTTCACTAGATCCTTTCAACAGTGTGGGATACACTTGACACAAAACCAAGGAGAACCGAGTAGCCTTTACTTCAGTACAAACACATGGGTCATGATTGACGACAGTCTCACACAAATCCTGCAAATTAGCTGTCAGCTTATATGCAGCCCTGAGGCTTTTTTCCATCTCGGAATTGCATTAGTGCTAATGGTAATGATACAACAGTGTATTCTGTGCTTAGAAACTGTACACAGAGCTTTACAAAAGCAATACCTAACCAAGGAGAACACCCTCTGTTAGAAAAGCAAACAGATTTTATTTTAGAAAAGTGGTTGTTTGATCAGTTCTTACAACATGTCTTAATATTTTTCATATGCGTTTAATGTTGCTGACCTTTAAACATATATACAGCAACAATGACATTCATATATTAAATGACACCTGTGTTTTTGCAATCTGTGTGCAGCAGTCTAAAATGGCACACAGTGGATAATTCTGACTTTGGCTCTGGTGAAAACAACAGTGATACTAAATCCATCTGACACAAAAAATGGTTTAACAGGTAGGTGTGAAGCTGCCAGGATGATCTCTGACAGATTAATGGTCTCTCACCGGCACAACATACTGCCTTTGCATGCTGGCTTAGACTTAATATAAAGAAATTGTCCGAAAAATATCTGAACTTCATCTAACTCTTGTCAACACGTGTTTCAACAAACATGCACAACACTGGATTATATTGGATCAGTTTGTTGTATGCAGGTAATACATTAGCAGCTGGGGCTCATCATATATAAGCAAACTGGTTCAATTATGATGGTTTCTGATAATTGCACTCTTACACATTAAGAAGCTATCTAGTTATGTAGTTACAGTAGCTAGATAACAGCATAGATTAAACTTAAATCGTATCCTTTCTAATCATAGTAATGAGTGAAAACTGTGGACTAAACAGATGTTTTGAAAAATATCTTCAACTGTGTTTAATCCAGCCCATTTTTTAACTAAACGTTAATAATGCGAGCATGGAGCAGTGTAATTCCTGCTCTTGTATTTCCCCTTTTCCCATAAATAGGACAGTGAGCATGCTGCCACACGATTGCACAAAATGTAGAAAGACAACCAAATCAATAGAACATCAGCTTATATCTGTCAAATAGCACCATAAAAAATTAAAAAAAAAAAAACACACAAACTTTGGTCGCTCCTAACTGTTTATTAAGTATTTCAACAGAATTTAAGGAGTTGTGAATGATGACTTAATTAACTGAAGGAATGAATTAACATTTGTTGAAAAGCTCATATATGTGGTTGGGCCCTGCAAAATGCTTTTCTTTCTGTCTTTCTTTTTTCATAAAACTTTTACACTTCCCCATGGATTAATTATGACTAACAATTCTTGTAAAAAAAAAAAAAAGAAAAAAGAAAAGAAAAACAATTTTCCACACTTTCAGGGGCATTATCTCCCATTCTTATTGTCACTGGTACTACAAGGAGAAGCGAGAGAGATGAAGGATTGTTACGCCTCGGCCAGCAGATGGCACCCCAGCATGAACTAACTCTAGTCATGTGACTCTTTGTTTCGAGTTCATGCACGAGTCGAGCACTGTTTAAGTATAACTTTGATTTAACCCAATTGTCTTGTGTTCAGGTTGATTATGTTGAGTATATGAGTTTCTGATCACGGGGTGTGTTATTGTTTATTGTGGGAGAGTCTGTTTGAGTGTCGGCCGAAGGCCCGCGAGTGTGGATTATATTCATGTGTTAGTTTGAAGCCAGTATAGGAAGCTTATCCGTAAATGCTAATGCAGACTAGTTAGCATGCTAAGTGGTATTCGTGTATGTTTTGTTTTGTTTATAAATAAAGAATTTGCTCTTGTGAATACTTCTAGCCTCCGTTTCATAACATGGATGAGGAGTTTAAAATCTAATTTCCACTTATTTAAACGTTGCTTGCTCCCTCCGGGGCTCAATAACAAGAGAGCATGGTTCAATAATCTCCTTAGACCATTTCCTTAATCAAACAGGCCTCCAATAAACAATAGCCCCAAAGGCTTCCATTTCAGTCAAAAAAAAAGTATTGTTAGTCATAGCCAGGGCTATAAAAATGAATGGTAAAAAGTGCCTGTATTTTCTGATTCAAAAGTGCTCTCTTCTACAAGAGGGTATGTGCAAAGGTCAATCAATAAACATGCTATTAAGCTTAACAAAACTAACTAATCCATAAACTGCATGCTGACTTTGTAAAATAATAGAACAACCAGGGCATCAGAGAGACTTGTCTGTCTAACTATAATTCTGTGTGTGTGTGTGTGTGGGGGGGGGGTTATTAAATGATGCATTTCAGCTTAAAAAACTTAAATCAGATTCACAGTTTATAGCCTAACCGTTTACCGTGTAACTGAAAACGTGTTTACAGTGCTTTGCTAAGCTTTGTGACGGAATACTTTGTTTTTTTAGTATATCTGTACTAACCCTATGTACCCGTCACTATGACGGTAATACTCGTCACTCATCATACGGTGTGAATTTCACTCAATTTTTTTTCCAGTGGGTCTCTTTGCTCCAATTGCCTCTTTCCCAGCATACACAAGAAAAAAATTCAATATCGCTCACAGCCGTGAAGACACGATTTCTGTCAAGTTGCTTGATTGCTTCACTTACCATTGTTTCTCTTGCTATGGAAAATTGGTTGTCATGACAAACATAGAGTCAGAAAAGACAGAGCAAATCGGAGAAGCCACCATGGCAAAAAGGGATATAGAGGACAGCAATGGAGCAACCACCTACTCATGGAGATGTAGCACATCTTCAAACTGTTTTTCTGCTATGAAATGTCATGCAGTTCCATGTAGGCAGGAGTCTCACCTTTTGATTGCATGAACGGCGAGCAGAGCTGAGCTCTGGTATTATAATTTGATGGAAATGAAAATTATAGCATCTCATAATGGTGATAATAATAATTTTGATGTAATACAGGTTCACACTACTTTATAGAGATATTATTTCATTTCAAAACCGTAAATTGTACTGCGCTAGGCAATCCAATTGTTAACTGCTTGTGTATATATTTGATGTCATTTTGATGACAAGGTGACAGTCAAAGAGCGTGGACTACTTATAGTTAGTTAAATTAAGCCCTTAACTCAGAAACAGATTGATTGTAACCACCCTATTATATTTCTATTAAACAGTCCTCTCCAAAAGTATTGCAACAGCAAGGCCACTTCAATTTTTTTCACAATACATTGAAGACTGTTGGGTTTGAGATCAAAAGATTAATATGAGACGATAGATCGGAATTTCAGCTTTCACTTCCTCATATTTACATTATGTGTTAAACAACTTAGCACTTTTTGTTTGAAGTGATTAAAAAATATTGGAACGTGTGTTTGATTGGTGTGTCTTGCTGCCCAGGTGTGCCCTGTTAAATTGATTGTTTAATTAACTAATAGCTCTGGATGTCTAGTCTTGTCTTGAGCCCTAGGTATTGCCTGTAAAGACTGCATCTCTTGTTAAAAAGGATAAAACATCATGAAGACCAGAGAGCTGTATATGGGAGAAAAGCAAGCCATTTTGAAGCTGAGAAAAGAGGGAAACTCTATCATAGCCATTGCACAAGCATTGTGCACAGCCATTACAACAATTTGGAATGTCCTGAAAAAGAAATAAACCACTCTTCTATTAACAACCAGACATGGAACAGGTCAGCCAAGGAAAAAAAAAGCAGGTGATGACAAACATATTGAGAGCTGTGAAGAAAAACCTTAAAACAGCACGGGGTGAAGGTATGACAATCCACCGTTAGAAAGACTTTGAGAGCAGAAATATAGAGGCAAAAATAATCAGAAAGCCAGAATGGAATTCAAAAAGAAAAACAGGGATGAGGCACAAAAGTTCTATAAAAATGCAGGTGGGTAAGACAGCCATTCCTAACAGTAAATTATGAAAATAAACCGGCAGGACCATATGTAATATTGTAATAGCACAAAAAGCATTAAAGACAAGGAGTCTTTCGACAGATACCTCAGAATCTTTTGAAATGTTTACCTAACTTCTCATCCATATTTATGTGTCAGAAAATTAGCTTAAATTCAAATTACTTTTGAAGACTCTATTATCAAAGCAAACTGATTTTGATTCCCTTGCTGACAAACCTTGTTCTAATAAGCTAATATGGCAAATGGACCGTAATGTGATGACAATGGAAGGTATTTTGTAAGCATTTTTATGCCTTGGTGTTTGGAGGCCTGCGAGCCTGTGAGATATTCTCCTGTGTGCTGAAACAGGAGTCCACTTTGTGTTTTTAATGTCCCTAATATCTCTCTTGTCTCATGCATAATTTCACAAGTCTTCTCTTCTGAGCCTGGAAATGGTGTCTATAAACTGAGCAAACTGAAATATGCTGGAATTTAATTAATAATTATTAACCTGATACTTACTATACCTGTAACATCAACAGCAGGGGTAATGTGGGTAAAAAAAAAATGCAATACTGCATTACTACCTAGGCTGTAATTTTACATGTCTGTGTAAATCTAAATATGCATTTAATCCCTTTTATGATATTGTCGTACTGCTATTTGATAGAAAATAGCATTTATGCTATAAACTGTGTGTAGTATTATGCAATGGGTACTGTACCAAGAGATACAATAAGAACTGCAGCAATAATTCTCAAAGCACAATGAAAAAATTCCCAGTGATTCTTAGTATTTTGGAATTTGGTCTTTCTTCAAGAATTTTGCTTTAATTTTCACTTTTTCACTTTTGTGCCAATACTACTACACTGTAAAACCGGGTAAGTTAATTTAACTCAAAAAAATTGAGGAAACTAATTACCTAAAAAAAACTAAGTTCATAAATCAATTTCTTTAAGCCTAATATACTTAAATGTAATAAGTTTGAGTTAAATATGTGTTATATTTAAGTGTATTTGGCTTAAAGATATTGATTCATCAACTTAAAAAATTTGAGGTAATTAGTTTCCTCAAATTTGGAGATCAAAGTTGGAAATCCTGGTCCTTTCTGCTCTCCGGACCTGCATGATTGGTCTCGGAGGTCCTACTTCTGGATGGAGCTCTCATCTACTCCAAATCCAGAATGCTGGGACAAAGGCTTTTTCTAAACCAAACAGATTACATATAGATCAATAATTGTCTCTTTAAGAATGTCTGTTGTTACCCAGATGAGGATGGGTTCCCTTCTGAGTCTGGTTCCTCTCAAGGTTTCTTCCTCTTAAACATGTTAGGGAGTTTTTCCTTGCCATTGTCGCCACTCAGTGGCTTGCTCAGTTGGGATAATTTCTCACCTTTCAGACTGAAAGCAAATGCCAAAACAAAAAGAAACAGAAGCCATGGAATTCCTAGAAATCTGTGAAGAATTTTACTGGTCAAAAAATAGCATTGATGATTTAAATAAACCGGAAGATGAAAAGAAAAATAAAGAGAGTACAACAGTACTCCGCAATCAGTGTGACTGTATAATGATCTCACCCTCGCTTCTCACACATAAGATAAGGTCACCATAAACACAGAATGACTTGTGGCAGAATCTGTAAAATGTTAATAATTAATATTACTATTAATAATAATAATAATAATAATAATAATAAGCGGAAAAAGAAGAAGAACCCTAAAAATTTCAAATAACAGACGTTTACATATAGGAAAAGAGAAACAGTGAATGTTTGCACCTTTTGTAATAGTTGTGTATAAGTGTTGTAAAGGGTCAAATATGCAGAAGATGCTGGAAAAGCAAAGAATGTGCAGGACCTTGAGGATTTTTCTGAAGAACAGTGGGCAGTTTAACTGCTCAGGACAAACAAGGGACTCATGAACAACTATCACAAAACATAAAAACAGTTATTGATCATCCAGGTAACGACACACTGTATTAAGAATCAAGTGTTTTCAACTTTTGAACTGGTTCATTTGTGTGAATTCTGTTATTATTGTGTCTTATCGACTATATGTAAACATCTTTTATGTAAAATGACTTATTCAGGGCAGTACTAAATAAAAAACAAAATGGAATTTTTAATTATCCGTATTTTTAAAAAACATTATTAACATTTTGCAGATTCTGTAAGGCATACTGTATGTGAACTTATGACCTCAAGTGTATATCTGAAGGTATTTGATTAGATTAATGATGCATGGTGGATAATCATTTTGGCTAATTTTTGAGTTCACCCATAACCCCAATAAAACATTTGTAGTAGGTTATACATATAACGCTATCGAGTTAGTTGCAACATTTATAATTTAATCTTTTCTGTCCATTGAAAGTAAATTATATCCAGCTATAGGTTAATTAAATAGATAATGCTGAGTTAAGGACTTACAGTAGAGGCTCAGGCAGTGAGATTTAAACCTTCTTTAACGGCCTGTCTAGCCTGTCTGGCAGAAAGAACCCTATTGTTGAACACACTGCTAGAAAAGGCTGCATGACCTTGCTCAACACGACCCTGTCATCATTAGCGCAGCAGACAGCGGTTTTCAGACCAGCCATTACCAGACTAGAGTGCTGTTCAGAACCTCTACCACTGTTCAACATCCTGCCGGAGCCGGAGGAGAGCTCAGACTGAATCACAAACTAGACTCACAAATATGATTCAACTTCAGTTTGTCATTTAAAAACTAAAGTTTATGATGGGAGATTAATGTGTACAATATAAACGTTATAGTAAGTACACTCAAATGAATCACCATGACTCACTCAGCAACATCCATTAGTTTTAAGAGTCGTTAGGTCCTACAATGTGTTCACAGTGGAATGTGAACAGTTTCTTCCCGATTAGTCACATGATATCAAGTCATAGCGTTTGTGCAAAAAGACTTTTTTTCATAATGTTTGAACAAACAGATGAACAAACAAATGAATGACCAGGACATTGAATACCTCTGACAGATGTAGGGAATATTTCTCTAAGCCACACTGAAAATTAAAAGACTGTTCATAGACGTACATGATGCAACCTTGAAAAAACACGGGAGGGTACGTCGATATCAGCTGACTAACTAACTTTTACTAATGTTAGCATTACTTGCTGCTGAGATAAACTTACCTGTTGTCCCATAATGTAGCTAGTGAGCTAACCTAGCTACCTAGTAATTGCAGCAAGTCAGAGAGCATGGCACTGCACTGTTGTTTGTTGAAGATGTACTGTATGTAGTATAGTGTCTTAGGGCAGTCATTTATCACTATAAATGGAAATAAATCTTCTTAATTAAGTACAGACACAATATCATTGCTGTAGTCATTCCCCTAGTTGGTTCTCACAGTGGCAGCTGTGTGCTGTCACATGAAACACAAGATTAGCACCTCTTATAATCAAGGCTGCTACACAATTCAAGAATAAATTGAATTGAGCAAAAATTGAATTGAGCAAAATCGAACTGGGCTATTCAGCAGAGTCCTTTGAATTGTGAATTGCAGTGGTGTAGCTGGACAAACTGGTTCACTCCCATGGCTTACAAAATCCACATAGCCACACACAGAATGCTGTTTCGACATTTAAAATTATTACTTTTGGGGGGAAAGAGCATGATGACACAGAATATCATTTTATTTATGGCCAGAAAAAGAACCATGGCGTTGAAACTAAAAACTGCTTCAGAAAATAATGAGCAATAATTAAGCAGCAAGATCCATCACACTTTTCTTCTCCATGGAGTTTCTTCAATCGAAGTTTTGTCCTTTAGCAAATCTCACTGGAGAACAATTCACAAACCTATGCAAATGTTAAACAAACCCATTTATAATCTACCAAAGAGTGTGGAAGCCATATTGCGAAATATAAAAGACAACACTCGTACTGACAGATGAGGTATTGTGTTCCCTCAACTCTCACAGCTCCACACACACGTTCACACCTACACACTAGCTATTTCTCCTTCTGGCTCCCCTGCATTTGTCTGTAGTATTTTTAAAATCCACACACCATGTAAGGGGACACAGATTTTGTGCTCTGAACCGGGTAAAGATTGCCCTTAGAAGCTTGTGTTAAAACTAACAACCTTCCCTTGACAACAGCTGTGTTTTGTATTGCCTGTGTGGGTAGTGTGGGTTCTCCATTACCTGTTTCAGCCCCATTTCACTGAAGAGAGAAAAGCAAAAAGTAAAGCCCATGCTACATTTAAGCCATGATGACCAGTTCCTGTAACGTGGTAGTAGAGACAGTGATACCATAACATGGTGGACGAGGTCAGCTTTAATCGAAAGTCCGGAGCATACGGATAAATACAAACTCTCTCTTTCTTCTATAGTACAGTGCTATTGGTGGATAATAATTCACCTCACCTCAATCAATCAAAAACAACTATAACCTATAAATTATGTAGTTGGCTTCAATATTTAGCTAGAATATTTTGTATTTTTAAATAATAAGAGATATATTTAAATAGTTGGATGATGTTCATTCAATAAATCTCTACTGAGGGTGTCCATGGAAGTTTATATATATATATATATATATATATATATATATATATATATATATATATACATTACAGTTAAATAAGTTTATGAATCCCTGCTCAAAACCACACACATTCCACTCACATTCCATTCAAATTCAAACTCACTTGCCTGACATGACATTGAAATGTGATACTAACACATTACCTCTGCTGTGGTTCTTTCTTCTTCTAATAAATCTTGAAGTAATATCCAAAAACAATCCCATCTGGATACCCCAGAAACTTCTCAAATGCCACCCAAATATGTTATGCATTATGAAGACCTAATATAGATTATATTCAGTGCTGAGTTAAGGGCATGGTGTGAGGATTTAATACCAAAATTGTGCACACTGATATTCAGACTTGAGAAACTACAGATTTAAGTGCAGTTTAGAAGTTATGCAAGAGTTACACAATTTGGCTGGAGTTTGCCTATAAAGGAGGTGTGTCTCCATTAAGCTTGATTTTGATCTTGGACGCAAGCCATTTTTTCAGCACTATACTTGAAGTTTTTTTTTTTATATAGACAAAGCTATGAACAACGCTTAAAGTGAGTTGTAAAGGAGGAGTGCTTGGTCAGCTTATCCATCAAAGCATCATCATGTTTTCTTCACAGAAGAGCATCGAATTTACAAAACAATTTGGTAGTATTTTATTAATTATACAAAAAAAAACAACAACAACAATAGTGAAAATATATTATATCCCATGCACATAGTACTATTTTTATGGCTTCATGAAGTTGTGCATGCAAGTAGCTGTGGAAGCATAGTAGCAAAAAATTAGCATGTGCTGGATCAAATGCTATTTTAAAAACTTCCAAATAAGTCAGTGGCAGCCATATTGTTAAATTACACCAAATATACTGTGATTAACATCTTATGTACAACTTTGATGATTTTATACAGCAATATGTTCACAATATACTAGACTCCTAATTGACAAGTAACCGAATATGTGCGAATTTCCTCACATAAAAATGTACACAAATTTTGGACTTGCCTTGGCTTTTTTTTTATTTCACAACACAGAGAGTAATGATAACTTTTTAACAAAAAGACCCAAGAGCTGTTGTATTATAATTAATCAGCAGCTTAACAGAAAGTGGATGGCAGGGTTTCCCTTTTGATCCCTAAGCTGTCTCAAGGATGCTTCTTAACGCTGTTGCCTCAGGATTGCTCAATAGCGATCTAAACTTGGTTTTCTGTAAAGCTGCTTTGAGAAAATGTTTTTTGTTTTGTTTTGTTTTTAAAAGCTCTATAAAAATTATACTTGAATTGAATTGACATAATGGGCAAGGACACTTTCATGCTGTATTGTTAAAACGTTAACCATGGTTTCATATCTAAGTGTTTACCACATCCAATTATGAACATTTGCTCCAGCCCTCTTAATATGCCTCAGTGCAACGCATACTGCGAATTAAATTATATTTAAAGCTTGGGTGCCACTTGATTCTGTTCACTTAGGCAAGAAATTATGTAATGAAGTGTAGGAAAGGTTAGGCAAGGAATCATATAATCAGTTCTTGCTTTGGTATTTCGAAAATACAGAGTGTGTGTGTGTGTGTGTGTGTGTGTGTCACGTTTGCGTATGGGAGTCGGATGCAATCGCTGGATTTTAGTATTTTATTATATCAAAAATCAAACAAAGACAAAAACCCTAACCTACGTAAACACTATGGCATGAATCTAACACTAAGACTAAACATGAAAAACACGGGCATGACACAGAACACCGAGAGACATGGAACAAGAGTCTAAACACAATTACATTTAACGAAAGACA
>JAFFST010053346.1:1635-22399 GCA_022414735.1 Noturus placidus
CTCCCTCGCTGTCTCCCTCTCTATCTCTCTGTATCTCTCTCTCCCTTCCTGTCTTTCTCTCTCTCCCTGTCTCCCTCCCTCTCTCTCTCTCCCAGTCTCCCTCTCTCTCTCTCCCAGTCTCCCTCTCTCTCTCTCCCAGTCTCCCTCTCTCTCTCTCCCCCTGTCTCTCTCTCTCCCCCCTGTCTCTCTCTCTCTCACTCTCTCTCTCTCCCTGTCTTTCTCTCTCTCCCTGTCTTTCTCTCTCTCCCTGTCTCCCTCTCTCTCTCTCCCCCCCTCCCTCGCTGTCTTTCTCTCTCCCTCGCTGTCTCCCTCTCTATCTCTCTGTATCTCTCTCTCCCTTCCTGTCTCCCTCTCTCTTTCTCTCTCTCTCTCTCTCTCTGTCTCCCTCTCTCTCTCCCAGTCTCCCTCTCTCTCTCTCCCTGTCTCCCTCTCTCTCTCCCAGTCTCTCTCTCTCTCTCCCCCTCTCTTTCGCCCCCTCTCTCTCCCTGTCTCTCTCCCTCTCTCCCTCTCTCTCTCTCTCTCTCTCTCTCTCTCTCTCTCTCCCTGTCTTTCTCTCTCTCCCTGTCTTTCTCTCTCTCCCTGTCTCCCTCTCTCTCTCTCTCCCCCCCCTGTCTCTCTCTCTCTCTCTCCCTGTCTCTCTCCCTCTCCCTGTCCCCCTCTCTCTATCCCTGTCTCTCTCTCTCCCTGTCTCCCTCTTTCTCTCCCTCTCCCTCTCTCCCCCCTTCCCCCCTTTACTCTGTAGAAATGAAAAAACCTCTGTGAAATCCAGTATGGACTGCCAGTTTCATGTTTCGACTGTTTATAATTGTACTGTATGATTAGATATGACATCTACAAACACACACAGATTTGACTTGAAATCATTTCGGCCTACTTTTTTTTCTTGCTTAAAATCAATGATGCCAAAACAACTGCCTGCCTTAAGACAACCAGCTGAGTCGTGATCAGGCTTACGACACATAAAAAAACGGAGAAACTCACTGTTCAGGTCAGGGAAGGCTTTGTCCACTAGAGCACAATATTTCTCCTCCGAGGTCAGCACAATGCCCCCTGTTAGTTGGAGGATTTGACGTGCAGGAGTCCCTTTTGCGAAAGTCTGGACATTATAAAACATGACAGTGCATTATGAACGATCACAACAATCAAACATTACTCCAAAGATTTCCATGGATGTGCAAAATAGCACAATATTTCCTATCCTGTAATTATGAAGAGCCGAAATAAAGGATTGAACAGTAATACTTCAGTCTGCAGACTATAAGACTTTTGTTGCTGCAACAGGTGCTGCTGGTTTGCAGTACATCATTTTACCCATATTTTGATGTTTTTATTCTAAGCATACTAATCCAGCCGCAACATGAGGTAAATTAACGCTGTTGTTATGTGAGCATGACAAACAAGAAATTGGTTGCACATCTTATAATCCATCCATCCATCCATCCATTTTGCATACCACTTATCATACACAGGGTCACAGAGGCGACTGGAGCCTATCCCAGGAAACTCTGGGCACAGTCATACACACGTTCACACATTACAGACAATTAGAAAGTCTACAATGCATGTCTTTGGACTGGTGGAGGAAACCCCCCGAAACACCGGAAGAACATGTGAGATGTGAGGCAAATGTGTTAACCACTAAGCCACCATGCCCCCATCTTATAATCCATAGTGACTTAGTTTCTTAAGAATATGTTGCATTAGTGTTTTGAGTTGTGGACGGTTGTGGCGCAGGTGGTAGAGCGGGTTGTTCACTAATTGTAGGGTTGGCGGTTCGATTCCCGGCCCATGTGACTCCACATGCCGAAGTGTCCTTGGGCGAGACACTGAACCCCAAGTTGCTCCTGATGGCAAGCTAGCACCTTGCATGACAGCTCTGCTCCCATTGGTGTGTGTGTGTGTGTGTGTGTGTGAGAGAGAGAAAACCAGTGTAACGCGCTTTGGAACTGCCAAGGTTAAAAAAGCTCTATATAAGTGTGGACCAGTTACCTCCTGGCTGTCATGAAGCTCCAGACTGTAGTCTGCTCGCACCGTTGCAAACCTCTCCTTCCACTTCTTACTGTCATCAAAGTTCAGTACACTGTCCTTATATAACAAATCAGAGGCCTGTGGTGGCTCCTACACACACACACACACACACACACACACACAGTTCAGTGATTTAAAATATAAGATTTTTACTGTTGTTGCTCCCTGCGCCTTTGCGGGTAAGGCTCTGGGTTATTGATCGGAAGGTCTGGGCGTTCGAGCCCCAGGAGTGCCAACCCGACACTGTTGAGCAAGGCCCTTAACCCTCTCTGCTCTAGGGGTGCTGTATCATGGCTGACCCTGCACTCTGACCCCAACTTCCTGGTATGCTACGAAAAGAATTTCACTGTGCTGTAATGTATGTGTGACAAATACAGATTCATTTTTATTAATACTGTTAACAATAACTTGTAGCTGACACTATATGGCCAAAGGTTTGTGGACACCTGGCCACCACACCCATATGTAGGCAAACTGTTGCTACAAAGGTGGAAGCACACAATAATATCAAATATATTTATATGCTGAAGCATTGCAATTTCCCTTCACTGGAACTAACAGGTTTAGCCCAAACCTCTTCCCTGTTCCAGCACGACAACGCCCTGTAAAAGGGTCACAACACCAAAAGAGTTTGTTTAATGAATATGCGCTGGGTAAAGTACCTTCTGTTTGAGGAGCTGTGTGTGAACCGTCTGCTGCTGCTCCACTTCATCCTGCAGCTGTGAGACAAACGCCACACAGTACTGCCTCTTATAGTGAGGGCTGAAGTTGTTCAGCTCAGCCTCAGTCCGTCCTGCACACACACAGACACACACATACAGGTTTAATATACATAGCACGTACCTAGAGAGTTAATCATGTCATGGTATACACAGTACCACAAGACTATTTAGATACTATTACTAGTGCACCTTCTCTAAAATGAACACCCATGGCCGACATGTAAACATCTAACCCTTTCTCACACTACACTGGCGTTCAATTATTCGGACGGAATGGAAATCCTTAGGCATTTTCAATCAGTATAAAGGAGTGAATTATTTTATCGCTGCCTGTCTGTTATAAGATTAGCCAGGACACTGTTCGGTTACTGTGTGTAGAGTATTATGACGGTGTTTAGCTGCTGGTGAGTAAGGGAGATGGGAAAGGACAGGGGTGTGAGCCTCCTGTTGGGAAAACAAGTCATAGCTCTCTATAATAACATTGGTACAGAGACCAAACAGAAGGCACATCTAAAAAAGAAAAAAAGTACAAGATTCAATGCTGAACGTCACCCCGAAAACAGGCGGAAATTCCATTTCTTGGCGTCTGGTAAACAGAGTTAATGAAAATGCTGAGGTGTTCCATCTTTCCCTGTAACAACACCCGGTTTAAGTGCTGCGGCGAGACATTTCGTCTTGTGTAAAACTTTTATTGATTCAGAAGTTACACAAGGAACTCCTGTTACCATGTGCTAGCGTTTGATTTTTTTCATTATTAATATAACAATTTACCCTTTTAAACCATTTTATTAACTGATAATGAAGGAAAATCTGTAAAAACCAAACACACTATATAAATGAAACGTTCTTCGTGTTGTCATAGAGGTGTACAGACTTTTGCACTCAGCTGTCCTGGGGCAAATGCTCTGCTGGAGGAGTCATTTTTTTATGAAAGAAATGTCACTCCTCCAGCAGTGCACATTGTTACACTTGGGCATAAATGTGGATTTTTATTCAACACATCATGAACCATCCATTCATTCATTCATTCATTCATTTTCTGGACCGCTTATAGCACACAGGGTCATGGGGAAGGCTGAAGCCTATCCCAGGAGACTCAGGGCACAAGGCAGGGGACACCTTGGACGAGGTGCCAACCCATCGCAAGGGCACAATCACACACACATTTAACGTATTATTTAATGTAATTTATTGTATATTATAGCTACAGCATTTAACTTGTACTTCCCATTTTGCATGATCGTGTGTCTTATCCTCATCATATCCTCACAGTCTGGTTTGGATTTTTTTTTCCTTTCAGATGTTGCATTTGTAAGAGGAAAAACAGATCTACACTCAGAGCCAACTCAATGATACATTATGGAGAAATTTGAGCTGAGACTTTCTTCAATGCTCTGCCAAAATAACATGGCACGGTGATGTGGAGTCTGCATTTCCTCCTATTTCCACTCTCGAGTCCAACAACTCTCTCCATTTTGGATTTAGCTGCTTATTTTCAGACAAAACCAGCCTCAGAGCGAGAATAATGTGTTTTCCTTCATACACAATTAGACGTGTAACAGCTGTTCTCCGGTCTCTCTGGCTTTGCCAGCGACATCGTATGTGTGAACGTTTACATTTACGTCAACGTTACCGTGTGCTCACGTTACATTTTCATACTTCAATAACCGACTAATATTTTGTGGTAGGTTTATGATATTACATTTATATTGATTGATATTAGTATAGGGAAATACAATGGCTTTTAGGCATGTAGTTTGCAAAAGAAAATACCCAGCTCCAGAAGAAGCTACAGATTTATGCTAAAGAGATGGAACAGTCACATGAAACAGTCTTTGTGTAAAGATTAAATTAAATCTGTGTCTGATTCCTGTTACCTAATCAGCCTGCTCTTCATCTTGTGCTGATAAGTGAATTAAAAGGCAGAAGGATGAGATAACGGTTTCCTGTGAGATTCCTGACTGGCAGATTGTGTGCTTTTCCTCTTCAAGGCACAAAGCAGGAGCACAGCACACACCCACACACACAGACACAGATGAGACTTCTAAAATGAGAACGGAGCTAGCAAAGCTTTACACAGCAAGATAACTAAATCACACACACACACACACACACACACACACACACACACACAATGCTGTTTAAATAAAAGCCAACCCACTTCAGTGTCTATTACAACTCTGTCTTGGGTGATACATTGGGTTTTACACCAATTCATGCACTACAACATGAACACTCAACAGCCCAGGAAGTGATTGTGCAGTAATGTGGTCATATGTGTTGCAATACATGCAGGATAATGTCCTTTTTTTTTAATTCACAAGATTTTACAAATGCAACAAGAAAGGACAAATCCTCCTCGAACAACTTATATATATTAATATGTATAACGAACATCCAACACTTTTTTTTCCCCTTAGGTTAAACTTCTTTCATCGAATCCATTTTCTCAATGGTTAACCATTTCCTACATTGCCCACATCTTCAAATTTCTTGCTAATACCATCAACACCATCTCGCTTTTCACAGTTCGCTAACTTCCTGGGCTGGCTCACTGCTCAACTGTGCCCTATTGCTGCATTGCATTTTGGATCCAATGTTTGGTATATCTCCCATTTCTACTTTGGATTTCTCATTAATATGATGTTGAACATCTGTGGGACATAGTGAGTGACAAACGAAGCTGTTGCTCGTTTGTTTCTAGTAGCAAAACCGCAGTGTTAGCGCTTATATTTGAGATCAATGACATTTTTCTCTCATTACACACCATTGGACCAATGCACTAGCAATGTCTTCCTGTGATGGCAGAGTGACAGACAACTGCAAACGTCTCACGGGAATAACAAAAAAATACAAATTATCACCACAGTCACTAAGCACATCACACATTTCAATATAAACATGTTTCATTCATTTCAGGGTGGAGCTTTCTTTCAGGACACAAACACACACGCTCATTTTTCTGTATACAAACTAACAGAACCTAGTTTTTCTCACATAACCATGAGGAATTATGGGCATTAAACCTGTGTTTAAATAATCCACGATGGCTCTGTGTGGTCGAAATGCCATGTATACTGTATGTGACACATCCATCTTCAACCGCTTACTCCTTTTCAGGGTCACGGGGCACCTGGGTCACTATCCCAGGGAGCATCGGGCACAAGGCGGGGTTACACCCTGGACAGGGTGCCAGTCAATCACAGGGCACAATCACATACACACTCACACACACATTCATACACTACGGACACTTTAGACACGCCCATGAGCCTAACATGCATGTCTTTGGACTTTGGACTTGGCCCCCGTATGTGACACAGTTAAGAGTAAATACTTAAGTGTATACTCCACAGTAGTATGAAGTAAAGGATGCCATGTGTGATTTTGGTTTTTGGTACATTACACTGTTTTGGATTATTTGACTGCTTAATTTAATTTGACTGGTCGATGCTGTTTACTTCAGATTACCGTATTTTCCGCACTATAAGGCGCACCTAAAAGCCTTCAATTTTCTCAAAAAGTGGCTGTGCGCCTAATAATCCGGTGCGCCTTATGTGTGGACTGAGTTCCAAAATCTGTAAAAATGTTGTGCGACTTTGGTTGGCGTAACAACCGTATGCGCCTTATAACACAGTGCGCCTTATGTATTGGTCAAGTACAGATCCGGTGCGCTTTATAGTGTGGAAAGTATTTTCACAATTACTGTTACCTAAAACGTGATCAGTTTTGGTGAATAAAGCCAAATATGATGTTAAAGTGGTGGCAGAGACTAGATTTAAGGCAGTCACAATGTGCAACAGCCTAAATTTAAGAACAGAATTACAGTACAGTAATAGCATAACTAGCTAACTAGCATGAACTGTCTTTTGTGTCGCGTAATCGGCTCTCACAAACATTTAAGAAACAGTGAAGAACATATTAATATTGCATGTATTCATTTGTCCACAACTGACATAATTACAATTATTAGCTGTTGCTAAAAACTGTCAGTTAGCATTAGCTAGTTCACACAGGCTATAATGTAGTTAAGGTAGGCGTACAATTTACAAAAAAACAGTTAAATGATTACATACTGCAGTATAACAGTGTAAGACCGCTACATGATTGTTATCTTCATTACACATTTTCCAGGTTGAATTTTGTGAAAATAAAATGACTACATGACCATTGGGTAATGACCGAAAGAACTAGATCGCGGGTACAAGCGGCCGAAATGGGTTTTCTCAGGAGGGTGGCTGGCCTCTCCCTTAGGGATAGGGTGAGAAGCTCGGCTATCCGAGAGGAACTCCGAGTAGAGCCGCTGCTCCTTTGTGTTGAAAGGAGTCAGTTGAGGTGGTTCGGGCACCTGGTAAGGATGCCCCCTGGGCGCCTCCCTAGGGAGGTATTCCAGGCACATCCAACTGGGAGGAGACCTCGGGGAAGACCCAGGACTAGGTGGAAAGACTATATTTCCACACGGACCTGGGAACGCCTCGGGATCCCCCAGTCAGAGCTGGTTAATGTTGCTCAGGAAAAGGAAGTTTGGGGTTCCTTGCTGGAGCTGCTACCCCCGCGACCCGATTACGGAAAAGCGGTTGAGGATGGATGGATGGATGGAAAATGACTACGTTGCATTACAGGATGCAGTACACTAGGAAGGTTGCTTTCACCATCTATTTAGAACTAGGCCTACAGTACGTAATACACTATCCAAGTATCTTTCGTGTACTGAAGACATTTACGCTATTCACATACTGCATACAGGTTTTAAGCCGAGTATAAAGCATAGTATGCCAGATCATCCAGAGACAATTCCTCAGAACGCCTCATGGGTTGTAGATGTAATTGGATATAATTATGCCACCATTTTCATCACATATAATTGCAGGATGTTGATGAAGATAACACTGGAACAGAATGATGGACAGAGGATAAAACCCATGAACAAAAGCAGCCGTTGTATGCAAGTATACATCATAATCAGCTGTGAGTTTGTAAAACTGAATTATGATATACACTATATGGCCAAAGGTTTGTGGACACCTGTCTATCACACCCATATATGGTCCTACCCTAAACTGTTGCCACAAGTTGGAAGCACAGTTTTATTGAATGTCTTTGTATACTGTAGCACAATTTCCGTTCACTCAATCCAAACCTGTTCCGGCATGACAATGCCTCTGTGCACAAAGTAAGCTCCATAAAGACATGGCTTGTTAACGCTTTTTTAACCTTAGCAGTTCTACAAAGCGCTTTACACTGTGTCTCATTCACCCATTCACAGAGCTGCCATGCAAGGCGCTAGCTTGCCATCGGGAGCAACTTGAGGTTCAACGTCTTGCCCAAGGACATTAAGGCATGTGGAGTCACGTGTGCTGGGAATCAAACCGCCAACCCTATGATTAGTGGACAACCCGCTCTACCACCTGATCCACAACCGCCCCAGGTTGGTGTGGAAGATCTCAAGTGCACATAGACCTGACCTCAACCCTACTGAACACCTTTGGGATGAATTGAAATGCCAACTGTGCCCAGGTCAACTCACCCAACATCAGGGCCTGACCTCACTAATGCTCTTGAGGCTGAATGGACAGAAATCCCCACAGCCACATGCCAAAATATAGAGGAAAGCCTTCCCAGAAGAGTGGAGGTAATTATTATAGCAAAGGGGGAATAATCTGGATGTTCAGCAAGCATGCATGGGTGTGATAGTGGTCAGAGGTACACAGACCTTTAGCCATATAGTGTACATGCTTTAGGGAGTAATCACATTTAACATCAGGGTTTCATTCACATTCATCTTGGTGATGTTTGGATGAATTCGCGTTAATTTCCTTAATGTTTGCATTTTTGGTCCATAGCAAAACTCAAGTTCGGTGAGCTATGACCTGTAAATTTCTGTGATGCCTTTAAGTTTACATTTCCATTTACAGCATTAATGTATGTTTAATTAGTCCTACACATGGGTTTGAAAAAAAGTTTATGAACTTAAAGATTTGTCACTTGCCATCCAAGGGTGTGAAACTAATTTATTACACATCCCATCTCAAGCCTCTGTTGCTAAATCCAAAACGACATTTTAGAGCTACAGTAGTAACAGAGGCTTGAGCGATTGACATGCAGTTATTGCAGCGAGAGAGAGCCATTGACATGCAGTTATTGCAGCGAGAGAGAGAGAGAGAGAGCTATTGACATGCAGTTATTGCAGCAAGAGAGAGAGAGAGAGCGAGAGAGAGCCATTGACATGCAGTTATTGCAGCGAGAGAGAGAGAGAGAGAGAGAGAGAGAGAGAGCCATTGACATGCAGTTATTGCAGCGAGAGAGAGAGAGAGAGAGCTATTGACATGCAGTTATTGCAGCGAGAGAGAGCCATTGACATGCAGTTATTGCAGCGAGAGAGAGAGAGAGCTAGAGAGATCATTGACATGCAGTTATTGCAGCGAGAGAGAGAGAGAGAGAGAGCTATTGACATGCAGTTACTGCAGAGAGAGAGAGAGCTATTGACATGCAGTTATTGCAGCGAGAGAGAGAGAGCCATTGACATGCAGTTATTGCAGCGAGAGAGAGAGAGAGAGAGAGAGAGAGAGAGAGAGCCATTGACATGCAGTTATTGCAGCGAGAGAGAGAGAGAGCGATAGATAGAGAGCCATTGACATGCAGTTATTGCAGCGAGAGAGAGAGAGAGAAAGAGAGCTATTGACATGGAGTTATTGCAGCGAGAGAGAGAGAGAGAGCTATTGACATGCAGTTATTGCAGCGAGAGAGAGCTATTGACATGCAGTTATTGCAGCGAGAGAGAGAGAGAGAGAGAGAGAGAGAGAGAGCCATTGACATGCAGTTATTGCAGCGAGAGAGAGAGAGAGAGAGCTATTGACATGCAGTTATTGCAGCGAGAGAGAGAGAGAGAGAGACATTGACATGCAGTTATTGCAGCGAGAGAGAGAGAGAGCCATTGACATGCAGTTATTGCAGCGAGAGAGAGCGAGAGAGAGAGAGAGAGAGAGAGCCATTGACATGCAGTTATTGCAGCGAGAGAGAGAGAGAGAGAGGAGAGAGAGAGAGAGAGAGCCATTGACATGCAGTTATTGCAGCGAGAGAGAGCGAGAGAGAGAGAGAGAGAGAGAGAGAGAGAGAGAGAGCAATTGACATGCAGTTATTGCAGAGAGAGAGAGAAAGAGAAAGTGAGTGAGTGAGCGAGTGCGTGCGTGAGTGAGCGATAGCGTTCACAGGGGTTTTTTTGTTTCATGCTGATGCTACAAAAATTCAAACTTTCCATCTTATTAGAACTATGTGTCTGGGTCAGATCACATGATGAACAGTGTGGTTGCCCTGGCAACATGAACAACCAGCAACAGTGGTGAAAAAAAAAGGGTGGGACTTAAATGCATGTATGAAGATTTGGAAATGTCTATATGGAAATGATTGCAGGTCAGTTAGTTACAAAGTAAATAAAGCATGTCTTCCCCATTCAGCTACATATAGGGTAATGGGATAAATGTTTTGGAATTTATTTTAGACTGAACTATTGCTTTAATCAAAGTTTTAAAGATTAACAATGGGTCTGAATTCGCTCCATATTCACTATAGTGCACTATTTGGGATGACACCATGTTGTAGTGTTGTCTGATTTCTCAGTATACAAATTGCATTCTCTGAATGGTGCACTCTGTTATTACCCACAGTGCACTGCAAATCCAGTGCACCACTGCTGTTCAATTTATTTCGGCTCAAAATGTACTGGTCAGGATGGACAACTTCATATTTACATAAACACTTCAGTGGAATATTTAACACACACACACACACACACACACACACACATACAAAATCACATTAAATACTTCTGTATTTTTGTGGCTTTAGGTTGCTAATTAGGTTGGTAAATTGTCTTGTCCAAATTGTTTATCTAGTTGCGGGTCACGTGTGTTTCTGGTCACATGTGTCTTTGCTTTGCCTCCTTTGCTACTGCCCACTAAATTGTGCTCTATATAGAAGTCTATCGTTCAGATAGTACTATATAAACTACAGAACATTGTATATAGTAAATAAAGAATGAGTGAATGGGGGAGTAAGACTGTCTGACTGTTCGAACATGGTCCAAACACAGAATAAACTATCAAGACTATGATGTATGGATGGAGGGACAGTGAGCAGAAGAATAAGATGGGAGCAATTCAGGTATTTATAACTGAAGGTTTTGGACTGAAGATGCGCCTTCATAGGAAACCAGTATAACAGATATAATGCCGCCCCAGAACAGATCTTCTTGTGAACAGCATGCAGCATTCATTCTCTTGTTGCCTTCAGCAGATGCACACGGTTAGCGCAAGCGTCTTTCACATAGTAAACAAATACAAAAGCAGCTGAGTACTAGGACTGTATGCTCACATCTGGAGTGGTTTCAAACTGCCCCGCATCCTGCTCCATACAAACACACGGTGCTTTGTATATCTGGAAATCCTGCAGAGGAGGGTTTCTGGGGTTATGCTGTTGTACGTGTTTATTGCACTGATCCTTTGCGTCCAGCTCTGTGTACGTTTGTGTTATGGTGTGTATGCTCATGAATGAACCAGGGCTCAAACTGAACCAGGGCTACACGATATGATGCTGTGATATTTGCAAGACCAATTGAAAACACTGCGAAAGCCTTCTCTTCCCCTGCTTCCTCTGATAAAGCTGTGTAAGCATTGAGTTGGCTTTGAGGAAAAGGATCAGAGCTGAGCAGTTCCATTTTAGCAGTGGGTGGAGCTAAATTCACGGCCAGAAAATTCTAGCAATTCTGCGCTGTATCACAATATTGTGAATCAGAGTTATTCTATGGTTTCTCGAAAATGTAATGATTATTAGAGGTCTAGAAAAACTTAAAGATTGCACCTTTAAGGGCGGCTGTGGCTCAGTCGGTAGAGCGGGTTGTCCACTAATCCACTAATCGTAGGGTTGGTGGTTGGAATCCCGGCCCGGGTGATCCCATGCCGAAGTGTCCTTGGGAAAGACACTGAACCCTAAGTTGCCCCCGATGGCAAGCTAGCACCTTGCATGCAGCTCTGCTACCATTGGTGTGTGAGTGTGTCTCATTTGTAAGTCGCTTTGGATAAAAGCGTCTGCTAAATGAATAAATGTAAACACCTTTTTATTTTTTGGGGGTTTTTTTTTTTCTATCTTTTTTTCTTAAATGCTAACAAGTTAGTTAAATGCTAACACGGTCTTTGTAAAATTGTCGTTGCACGTTTTGTTGTGCATGTGTATGTTCCAACTTCAACTGCAGCAAAACTAATGAAAAGTATCCCGATACAATATTTTTGCCATTTCATCAACCCATAAACTGACCCTATCTGGATAAGAGTTCTCTTTCTACGTTGGTATGAAGCAAAACAATTACATTTCTGAAACAACAAAAAAAAAAAAACAACAACTTTAAAATAATATCCGGTCTTTCTCAAACTCTCGGTCAGGTCAGGTCATAATACACAATGTGCTACAACTTTCAAAACCAGGCCTCTTCGCGAACACCTTTTCTGCAGGGAGTCGGAGCTGTACTTCTGCACGGGGTTTAAAGCATGAAGTAATTTCCTGTAGTGAGTCCCTCATCACACCGATGCAGCTGTGAGAGCAAACTGCGTGTACAAAACAGGCCAGAGTATACAGCAAGCTCAAAGTGTTCACCTGCTTTAATATAACACAAACAATTAAAACATTTTTATCAAGATTCTCTGTACTACATCATTCTTGATATGCCTCAAACAACTATAACAAATGAACGTCTTTAAGAATTAAATACAATTTTATATCAGTGTCATTTATTGAACAAGCCATTTTTTCTCTTGTATTATATAAAGTCATTCTTGTAGAAAGAATGGGTTTATATGTACGTGTTGATGGGGTTTGGACCGTATTACAGATTTCTTAAACATTTCAGGCACATTGGTCCCTATGAGAAACCCCTTTTTCTTTGTCTCGTTTTTTAATTAGTGTTCAAACCTGTATAATTTATGAAAAATGTTTAATGTTGTTCAGGGGAGAGTTAAAAGAAAAGAAAAAGTGTCACGCACAGGAAGTGCTGTAATAACTGCAGCTCTCTTGAAAAGCGATGACCTTTACAAGAGATCAAATTCAATTGCATATTAATTTTTTAGAAAACTGGTTTTGCCTAGTAACCACTGCACATATATGCAAAGTATAAGGTCAACATAATAATGAGGTCGATCTGGAGCTCTCTGTTTCTCACATCAAAAAAAAAAAAAAAATGCAGCTAAACCTCCAAGTCTGGAACTCCAAGTCCTGAGATCAACACTTTATTTTTAAAGCTTAAATTTGACACTGGATAAAAGCAGATTTATGAGCAGTAACTATCATTTCTGCTACGTATTTATGTCATTCATTATCATTATCATTAATCAATTTGTAGAGCGCTTTTTACAAGGGACATCATCTCAAAGCAGCTTTACAGAAATATCATTTTTACATTTACAACCGACTTACAAATGAGAGCACACTCACACACCAATGGTAGCAGAGCTGCATGCAAGGTGCTAGCTTGCCATTGGGGGCAACTTAGGGTTCAGTGTCTTGCCCAAGGACACTTCGGCATGGGATCACCCGGGCCGGGATTCGGACCACCAACCTTACGATTAGTGGATTAGTGGACAACCCGCTCTACCGACTGAGCCACAGCCGTCATTTCTTTCTGAATAAGATGAAAGGTTTTACGTTCCGGAAAACTTATGTCTGACCGCTTGTCAGATAATATAAGTTTCCCTACAATGTGCATGTAGGGAAAAGCTAGAATAGCACTGCAAAATGGTAAAAAGATCTCCAACGCTAGGTGGAAAAATGGTCACACAGCTAAGCATCATGACTGTTGGGAGCAAGACTGTTGGTAGGAGTCACTCCATCTTCCTGTAGTAAGGGTGAATGCAGTGATAAAGATTATGTGGAAGATCAGGGAGTTATGGAAATCTGGGAGAATGAAAGTAATGCAGAATAGGGCATTGATGTACATTTATGGAACTTGGCAGACGCCCTCACCCAGTGCAACGTATATTGAGGAGAATTGTATGGCAGTGGGAAAATAACATCAAGATGCTGTGCAGCACCAAGAAGGATCTCCACTGCATGAAACAGACATGCACTGAGTGCAATGTATGTTTGTGCATCAATCAAACAATGGACTGTTATTATCTTTATAGCAAAATAAACTGATAAAAAAAATTCATTGAGGGAAATTAGTATAAATTGAGGGGTGCACGGTGGCTTAGTGGTTAGCACGTCCGCCTCACACCTCCAGGGTCTGGGGTTCGAGTCCCGCCGGGGCCATGTGTGTGTGGAGTGTGCATGTTCTCCCCGTGTGTCGGGGGTTTCCTCCGGGTACTCCGGTTTCCTCCCCCAGTCCAAAGACATGCATGGTAGGCTGATTGGCGTGTCTAAAGTGTCCGTAGTGTATGAATGTGTGTGTGAGTGTGTATGTGATTGTGCCCTGCGATGGACTGGCACCCTGTCCAGGGTGTACCCCACCTTGTGCCCGATGCTCTCTGGGATAGACTCCAGGTTCCCCCGTGACCCTGATAAAGGAGTAAGCGGTTGAAGATGGATGGATGGATAGTATAAATTGAAAAAGTAAATGGTTTAGTGAGCACTTAATGCACAGTGGTGGTTATTAGGAGAAACCCTCTCAGAAAAGACCTTTGAACTGGACACTAGAAAATAAACCTGTACCGTAACTCAAAACCAACATTGTGAAAGAAATTCTGTGTGTGCGCTTGAATGGATAATTCACAACTAGTCTTTTGAACTGCCTCAGTATATCATTTCTTTCTTGCTATGTCAATACTTTTTGACGGCATGCTGATAACATGAAGGACGCAACCTTCTGTGAAGCGGTCAGGCAACATAAGTTTTCCAGAATTTAAAACCTTTCATCTTATTCAGACAGAAATGACATAAATACGTAGCAGAAATGATAGTTACTGCTCATAAATCTGCTTTTATCCAGTGTCAAATTTAAGATTTAAAAATAAAGTGTTGATAGCGGGACTTGGAGTTCCAGACTTGGAGGTTTAGCTGCATTTTTTGGCTCGTTCCTACAGGAAGATGTGAGAAATCGAGAGCTCCAGATCGACCTCATCAGATTGTGAGATCTGCTTTCAGCTGGACAACGTACAACATGGAAATAGAGCAGCTGGTGCAGATCGAAAGAGATTTGCGCAGAGTGACTCTGAATGTGTATGTAGGGCGGAGCTGGAGTGGAGAGGACTATTTTTGCATTTTAAAAGTGTTTGTGAAGGTAAATGAACGAAAATGCATGAATATTGCATGGGCTGAATATTGAGTGTTCCACTGCCCTGATCCATTCAATCTTAGGAAAAAAAAATGGTTTAAAATGAAATATCTTTCAAACCTGGGTACCCAGATTTGGAATGTTGGTGAGCTAATGGACAACTACATGCATGATGGATTTATTTAGCCCAAGACATATTGGCTTCCTACTATTAGACCTTAGCTGGGTGACTAAATGTGTTTGAGTCAGGTATCCTCAGAGGAACAAAACATTATGATCAATATCCAAAGCTTGTGACTTAAGAGGGCATCTATAATATTTGAACATGTCCACATGGATACACATCTAACCATTGCTGAGAATACTAACTGCAAATAGTGGAAAATTTCAACCCCCACCCATACGGCAGAGCATATGGAGAATGTGCCAGTTGTGGAAACACAAACATGTCACACGTGTGCATCTCTCACAGGGAGGAGGCAGTGAGGGGAGTGAGTCTGGAATCAGAACAGCCAGTCAGTGAGTGTGAGTAATTTCCCCAGGCCCTAAAGCAAGCCAGAAATGAAGGCCTATCCTGAATTGACCTTAAAACGTGCACAGTGAAACGCATGAGAATAAATGTTGGCAGCTAATCAAGTAGACCACGTTGGCAGCTGTAAAATGGGACATAGCTGATTTGCGGGACGATAATATGGGGCCGTTCAGACCACAGACACGCTCAGCTTAGTGACAGCATCCTAAATCATTCTGTTCTGAAACTCGACTTCTTTTCTGAACACAACAGCTGGAATGTGTTTGGTCAGTTCGTCATTCTTTCTGTCTTTCTCTATCCCTGCCTCTAGTAAACACACTGTCTACTCTATAACAGGTACATCAGGTGATATTCTGAATCACATTTCTTTCTCAGTGCCCAGGTTTTGAGTGATTTCACCCAAACCAGAGTCCTTTACCATCTTTACATTTACATTTATTCATTTAGCAGACGCTTTTATCCAAAGCGACTTACAAATGAGACACACTCACACACCAATGGTAGCAGAGCTGCATGCAAGGTGCTAGCTTGCCATCGGGGGCAACTTAGGGTTCAGTGTCTTGCCCAAGGACACTTCGGCATGGGATCACCCGGGCCGGGATTCCAACCACCAACCCTACGATTAGTGGACAACCCGCTCTACCGACTGATCCAGAGCCGTCCATCTTTAAAATGCTTGAGAGGATACAGGCAGCCTGAGAGGCCCAAAACAGCTGGAGTTCACATGAACCACTGTGTCATCTAAATCGCTTTGGAAGCACTTTAAATGGTAGAGAATATCACTACAGCGAAGCTTCAAAATACACACCACTGAACCTGAACGAACAGAGTTTAATCTGGAGTGATTCACAGCTTCAGCTACAGGGTGAAACAAATTCGGACAGCTGCAAGGATTTATCTAGAAATGACATCTGGGACATCTGTAATAAAACACCTGCATGTCTCCTTGGTGATAAAACTCTCACATGTATATGCGATCAATATCACATGGGATCTGCGACACTCATTTTCTAAGCATGGCAGTCATAAATAGACTCTTTAAGTGTGTAGTAAAGGTAAAAATAATATCTATAGCAGTAACGTGTAAACCTACAGCCACTTCTTTAGCTTAGCGCTGGATATGAGTCTAACATAGCTAACACGCACGAGAAGCTTATAGCTACCAATTTAGCATGTCTAAAGCAACACACTGTCTGCACTCTGCTTCCTTAAGTTATTCAGGATCTCGAACAGTTTCTGACCAGGCATGTCACACTACTTTGCTACACTTTCCAGCTCAAGCAAATCAACATGATCAACATTGAGGATACACGTACATTTACATTACCTACAAATATGCAGACATGTATTGATTTTTTATCCAAGCAAATATTGCAAAATATGACAGCTGATATTACCGGTGTTGCTGTATTAAAATAGTTACCGATAGAGGATCTTAAACTAACCAAAAAAATATTAGTAAAAAAAATGTTTCAACTTAAGATACCAACATCTTTTGGTCTTGTGAGTTGCGAAAAACTTACCACAAAAATACTGCGCTAATCTTAAAAAAATACAGTTAAGGTCATAAGTTTACATATGCCTTGCAGAATCTCAAATATTAATAATGAAGAAAAAAAAAAGAGGGATCAAAAAATTTCATTGTATTTTATTCAGTCCTGCCCTGAATTTCACATAACAGATGTTTACATATTGTCCACAAGACACAATAATAACTTGACATTGACATGTTGATCATCCAGGTCATAATCCAGTATTAAGAATTAAGGCTATATAAACTTTTGAACTGGTTTATTTGTGTAAATTAAGTTATTAGTGTGCCTTGTAGACTATATGTAAAGTGCCATGTAAAATAGCTTATTCAGGTCAGGGCAGTACTAAATAAAATAATAAAAAAAAACCTAAATAAAATGCGATCCTTCTTTTTTTGTATACTTATGACCTCGACTATACGTTTACAGGAGATTTAAAAGGCAAACCTGCGATGTACAAACAGACCAGATCATGCCAAATGCCATGGATTTATCAAAACACTCAAACCCCCCCCCCCATATCTGGAATCTCCATTTGGTCAGAATGTTCACCGAACACATCAGATATGATGGTTTATTCACATACTGCAGGATTCGATGATCTCGACGATGTCAAAATGACTAACGCTCAGAACACTGCGTAGTATATATGAGTACAAAAATAAGAGCGCATAAAATCTGCACGTTAAATCAAGCACAATCAAAAAATAATGATACCATTCTGAAAGCTTGGCCCGAGTGGTTCTGTACAAATGCTTCATTAAGAACACATTTTATTCAACTTTCATAAGCTGTTGTCACTGTGATTCCTAACATATGCTCCTCCAACTCACTCCAAGCTCAACTCTTGTTAGCAGCAAAGACTTCAATTCCCAACCATGAGCCTGAGGTCTTTAATGGAACGTTTCGATGATGACAATGAAATTTCCTCTGAGCACATATGTAGTCAATCAACGAAGACACATCTGGTGTTTGCGTTTGTGGATCTATGAGACGAAGGCAGCCAGGACATAAGTGTAGGTTATACCTACGGTATCACACTTGAATCAAACTGCTTTGCTGGGTTGCTCAGTAGTATCTCAAACAGATCTGTTTCTATGGTTTCTGATCCTGTCTGTCTATAAAAATGGACAAAATGTCTTTGCAGAGCTAAACTCAGTAGTGGCAGCCATCTTGAGGAAAATGTTTTCCTCCCTAGCACATAGTTTAGTGTCACTCAAGAGCTCACTATTGACCCATAGAAATCTGAAATCTTTTCTAACAGCTTTTCTGCAGGGAGACAGAGCTGTACTTCTGCAAAGGGTTTCTAGCATGAGTTCATTTCCTGTAGCGTGTCCCTCATCACATTCAAAGCAACTGTGAGATCAAACCACTTTTAACAAACACTGCCTAGTTAATAGTACAATCAAAGCATATCCACGTGCTTTAATTTCATGTTATTAAAAAACAGAACTTTCAGTAAGATTATTCCGTGTACTACATCATCATTGACTAATCAGTGACCGAAAAAGAATTTAAAAATATTTTTTTTCAGGCCCCGCAAGATCTGGACATAAAAAAAGTCTTTTGTGATTACTAAAATCCTCAACACAGTCTGAGGTGAGTGTGTGATGATTGAGATATAACGCTGTACTGGTACCTAAACGTCTCTTACTTGCTAGTGCCTTGTTACTAGCGGGTTGTCCACTAATCCACTAATCGTAGGGATTGTGGTTCGAATCCCGGCCCGGGTGATCCCATGCCGAAGTGTCCTTGGGCAAGACACTGAACCCTAAGTTGCCCCTGATGGCAAGCTAGCACCTTGCATGCAGCTCTGCTCCCATTGGTGTGTGAGTGTGTTCTCATTTGTAAGTCACTTTGGATAAAAGCGTCTGCTAAATGTAAAATGTTGCAGTTTCAGTACAAAACTGTAGATCATGAACAGATTTGGGATTATGTGACATTGTATAGTTTTAAAATTTGGACTACTTTAAGGTCACTCAAAACACAATAGGCTCAAGTAACAGATTCACGCCAACACGGAATGAACAGCTTCCTCAAAGCAGCTTACTAAGGGCTTTGAAAAATTATACAATACAAGAGAGACTATCCAGTGTTCTGGGAGTCCTGAGTTCTGCATAGTGCGGTGGTTTCCCTGCTCTAACAGGCCTGGTTCAGCTAATCAGTATGGTTAGTAAGTGTTACTTCGACAATTGTGAATGAACCTACAATCTGAAAGTAACAAATACAGTTTATTGTGCATTCGAAACGGCTGAAACACACTATAAATGGGTGTCTATCATTCTCTCTCTCTCTCTCTCTCTCGCAATCTATCTATCTATCCATCTACACTATCTTGCCAAACCTTTGTAGACAACTGACCATTACTATGATTAACAAGAAGGTCTGGGGCACAGTCGACGTTCCAGTTCATCCCAAAGATGTTCAGTGGGGTTGAGGTCAGGGCTCTGTGCAGGCCACTCAAGTTTTTCCACAACAACTGTACCAAATCATGGCTTTATGGACCTTGCTTTGTGAACAGGGGCATTGTCATGCTGGGGGGCAGGTTTGGACTATGCCCGTTAGTTCCAGTGAAGGGAAATTGTAACGCTACAGCATACAAAGACATTCGAGACAACCGTGTGCTTCCAACGTTGTAGCAACAGTTTGGGGAGGAACCACATATGGGTGTGATGGTCAGGGGTCCACATACTTTTGGTAATATAGTATTTCTTTCTATCTATCTAATATCCATCCATCCATCTCTCTGTCTGTCTCTCTGTCGCTCTCTCACTCAGTGTAAACCTCTACACCCCGCTCTTGTATCTTAAGAGGCGTGCTCCGCTGTGAATCACAGCAGTATTTAATAATTAAGAAACGCTGAGGCGGAAGCGTCAGCCCTTGTCATGTGAAGACCGAGCTCGTGTAAAGACCTGCGAGTCTACCTGTGCGAGTCCACCGAGCAAGGACACAGACAAGACACCACTCGCGCTTCTAAGTATACTTTTTCTCCCTTTATTTCTCTTGCTGTCTACCTGTTCACACTCACTAACATGTGTCATCAGTTTATCACCGTTATTTGCCACAGGCGCAGACTGCGGCATACTCCCAAAAATATACGCAACTTGGACAACCTACGCTCTCTGAATGTGGCCTCTGCAGATTCCCTCTCCTTCTCAATCGGACTTTGGAACTGCCAATCTGCTGTCAACAAAACAGATTTCATTCCCGCCTTTGCAACCCACTCCAACCTCAGCGTGCTGGCTCTGACTGAGACCTGCATGCATGCTGAGAACACTGCCACACCTGCTGCCCTGGCCTCCAGCTTCAACTTCTCCCATACCTCATGTCCAAACAGACGAGGGGGTAGTACAGGTTTGCTTCTCTCCAAAACATGGAAATTTACCTGTCTTTCTCCCTCTTGCTCATACACTTCCTTTGAATATCATGCTGTTACAGTCACTGAACCTGCCAAAATGCACTTTCTTGTTGTTTACCGTCCTCCAGGTCAACTGGGAAAGTTCATTGATGAATTTGACACACTACTGTCCACCATCCCAGATGATGGAACTCCTCTTCTGGACCTTGGTGATTTCATCATTCATCTAGACAAGCCACAAGCAGCTGACTTTCTTGCTCTCCTCCCCCTTCCCCTACCTCTCTCACTGCAGATGACTTCGCCACTTTCTTTTCCAACAAGGTCACATCAATCAGG
>JAFFST010053346.1:31463-49243 GCA_022414735.1 Noturus placidus
TATATATATATATATATATATATATATATATATATATATGTATATGTCAACAACGGAAGACATTTTTCTTAAAAAGTAATCATTTCCCCTATGTATGGAGACTTTTGGGACACCCTGTACTGTAATCATATTTGATTAGGGAGCTGCGAAGGGAAAATGAAGACGTTCTCAACTATTCTGTCAGTGTGCAAGCTAAGAAACGCAAATTAGAAAGGAAATGTTGAAAATGCTGATCAGCAATACGACTAACAGTACACTAGTGATTGCCGCCATCATTACTCAGTCATTGTCTAAGGTTCCTGATGTTAATATCTGTGGTTGCTGTTCCTCTTCAATCAGGAGGCCATTACAGATGGTCTGGAGATTGCTGTGTCCCCTCGTAGCCTACACAGTGAGCTGATGTGCCCCATCTGCTTGGACATGCTGAAGAACACCATGACCACCAAGGAATGCCTGCACCGCTTCTGCGCAGACTGCATCATCACAGCGCTCAGATCTGGGTCAGTCATACACAGCACCCTTCTTACTGCTCTGTAGATTGTCACTGCCACTCACACACACATACAACATTGCATTTCTTTAAGTCAGGGCTGTAGATTGTAAGAGGTATTCACAATTAGAACATATAAAACAAACAAACAAAAGAATCCAACAACTATGAAAAGGTCAAGGTGTAAAAATAGCTATAGACATAACCGTGTGTACTGTAAAGTGAACTGGGTGTGTTATGGACAGTCTTGTTCCTCCATTTGCCTTCTTCTAAGCACTTGCATGGGGAATATAGCCCAAAGTCATACTCGGGCATGATACAGAGAGAAGCAGTTAAAGTATGACTGATCAAGTAGAACCGCATATGACCTGAAAAGCAGGGAGGGGTGGGGGACCACAACATAATCGTTTTTAAATAGACCTAATTTGCATGTGTTGGTGGTTTTTGATGCGAATGCCCACGACCGAATTTAAATCGTTCCCGATTATTGCAACAGCAGACAGTTCTGTGTCATTCAGTAGTCTAATGAGTAACCCCTCCCCTTTGTTTGCGCAGGAATAAAGAGTGTCCGACGTGCAGGAAGAAGCTGGTGTCGAAGCGCTCGCTCCGTCCTGATCCGAACTTTGACGCCCTGATCAGCAAGATCTACCCGAGCAGAGACGAGTACGAGGCGCACCAGGAGCGAGTGCTGGCTCGCATCAGCAAACACAACAACCAGCATGCTCTGAGCCACAGCATCGAGGAAGGCCTCAAGATCCAGGCCCTGAACAGGTCACTACACACTCCATTATTATACAGGTGTATTAAAAATATAGAACACTGTAATTAATTAATATAGCACTTTTTACAATGGACATCGTCTCAAAGCAGCTTTACAGAAATATCATTTTTACATTTACAAGCGACTTACAAATGAGACACACTCACACACCAATGGTAGCAGAGCTGCATGCAAGGTGCTAGCTTGCCATCAGGGGCAACTTAGGGTTCAGTGTCTTGCCCAAGGACACTTCGGCATGGGATCACCCGGGCCGGGATTCCAACCACCAACCCTACGATTAGTGGATTAGCAGACAACCCGCTCTACCGACTGAGCCACAGCAGCACTGTAGCACTCCCATCTGGAGTCTTAATTAAACCGTATAGTTCACAAGTTTTCACACTTGGGTGTGGGCAAAAAAATGGCCAGCTCATTATTCTCCATGCTTCCAAATTCCCTCCCCCTATCCCCCATGATTTCTGTATATGCCTCTTTATTTATAATTTTGCATCAACATTTGTAATCCCACCCTTTCTCCCATGCTCCTTATGTTAACTGTTGTCTAAAGAAGTAGAAAATGAACCAAAGGAATCAATTTCACTCTTATTCAGGCTACACAAGTTCATACCTCACACCCACTGGCCTGGTTTCCTAATGATGCCAGGAAAATGCAACCCCAATCCAGCTGGATAATGAGGAACTGCTTGGCAAGCAAGTCCTTGAAAGTTCTGGGAATCTCATGCTGTATGATGCCTGCATTCAATTCAAAAGACTACACTATTACACAGACAGACAGATAGATACACAAATACAATTTTGATATTATTTTCTTACACTTACAAGCTTACTCATTAATCGCACTTATTTCATTACTATAGATCTTGACAATAGTGCTCAAGCAGCTGAATTGCAAAACAAAACAACAGAAACCCCAAATCGATAATAATAAATTAACCAGCCAACAACACTAATCAGGAGAATCTGACATTTTTAAATGGTCTTAAACGTGACAGATGAGCGTTATTGCGTCACAAATATCCAAGCCCTTCGTGCTCCAGTATCCAAATACAGGACTGGGAGACAACATAGAGATAAAATCAGTTCTAATTTGCATAATTGTGGATTTTTTTTTTCTTTAATAAGTGTGTGAAGTTAGCGGTGCTTCTGTGACATTTTCTATCGTCTAATCAAATTTTTTGCGGATCTGCCAATATCTGTTCTTCCAGACTGCAGCGAGGGAAGAAGCACCAGATCGAGAATGGAAGCGGGGCAGAAGACAACGGTGACAGCTCGCACTGCAGTAATGCGTCTGTCCACAGTAACCAGGAAGCTGGACCCAGCATAAAACGCACCAAGACCTCAGACGACTCAGGCCTGGACATGGACAACACCACAGAGAACGGAGGAGGGGACACAGCTCTGGATGGAGCCAGCGAGATCGAGCTCGTCTTCAGGCCTCATCCTACTCTCATGGAGAAGGAGGACGCTGCCCAAACCAGGTGACTGAACACTGAGAAACTGGTTTCTTTAGAGCTGTTTGTGTTTTTATTTTCCATTTCAGTCAACAAGACTTGGAACACTACTACAGTCTCACTAATGTGCACGGGGAATCATTTGAACAGTCATAAAGAGATTATGGCCAGGTCATTTTGAACCTGAGAGAGTAGAAAGGTGAACTGGAACTGTCTGCTCATTTGTAAATTTGAGACAAAACGGAGATCTAGTATTTCCACCATCACCTGTGCGCACGCACCTGCAATGAGGAACTATTTCCTTTGATATTGTTTCATTTGATCTGATGCGAATCAGTCAGCATTAGATTTCTGTAAAGCGGAATTTTATTCAATTGAATGAAATGCTAATCAAATCTCTATAATACATTAAATGGACAACAGGGCGGCTACTGGGCGGCTGTGACTCAGTCGGTAGAGCGGGTTGTCCACTAATCCACTAATCGTAGGGTTGGTGGTTGGAATCCCGGCCCGGGTGATCCCATGCCGAAGAGTCCTTGGGCAAGACACTGAACCCTAAGTTGCCCCTGATGGCAAGCTAGCACCTTGCATGCAGCTCTGCTCCCATTGGTGTGTGTGTGTGTCTCATTTGTAAGTCGCTTTGGATAAAAGCGTCTGCTAAATGAAGAAATGTAAATGTAAATGTAGGTATGTGGACAACTGTTGCCCCAAAGTTGGAAGAACACAGATGTATAGGATGTCTTTGTATGCTGGAGCATTACAGTTTCCCTTCACTTGAGTTAAGAGGCTGTTCAAGCATGATAATGCCCCTGTGCACAAAATCCAGCTCCATAAAGACAAGGTTAGTGTGGAGGAGTGTGAGTGGCCTGCACAGAGCCTTTGGGATAAATTGGAAATCCCTGGCTTCTCTCCTGACATCACTAATGCTTTTGTGGCTGGATGAGCAAATCCCCATTCAACCCCTCATGCAAAACTACATTCCATAATCTAGTGGAGTGTCTTCCCTGAAGAGTGGAGTTTGTTAGAACAGCTATGGTGCACTAACTATCTGGAGTAGGATGTTCAGAATGCACATCAGGCAGGTATACACATATCTTCATATTTTAATAAAGACATTTTTGCATGCTATTAGGTACATTAAGACTTCGGGCAACGCAACGGTTGATCACCTCTCAAAATACCTGGCCGTGAGACTCGCCCTTGAGGAACTGCGCAAGAACGGAGAGGCCAGTCCTATCAACGTAGAGGCAGCCAGCGAGAAACAGTACACCATTTACATTCCCACAGCCAACAACCAGTTCACAGTGAGTGATTTAACATTTACCATGTACAGGTTGCATTCCCACTACAGTGTTTCAGGATATTTCAATCAAGGTTCAACCAACTGATCCACTATATAAGCGTGTCGTGTCTTTCTCTGTCTCAGGTCCTCAATGGCTCCTTCTCCCTGGAGCTGGTGAGCGAGAAGTACTGGAAGGTAAACAAACCCATGGAGCTGTACTTTGCTCCTACAAAGGAGCACAAATGAATCCAGCAGGATGTGAGGCACTAGGATGGACTGATGGATGTTCTTTTGCTCTCTCTCCTCCTTTCTCTCTCTATCTCTCTCTTGGCATGGAGCCGTTGCTCCTTAACAACTGTGGCTGCTTTTTTAAAATCGCTTTTTTTTGTAGGAAAACAGGTCCAGGGGATTATAGATTTTGGGGGAGGGGAGACTTTGGGAGACATCCTGGTATTTGATACTCTCTCCCCCCCCCCCCCCCCCCACTTTTAAGTTGACACGGTCAGTTTCTTGTGTCCCATACCGAGCAGCAGTCTGTTATGGACAGGAGTCTGATGCAGCCTTCACTAAGGTTCATATCTAATAATAACAATCACAACACCATGTAAACGTGTGTGTTCATAGTGATTGTTTGGCTTTGGGGAAAACTTAACCATCCATGGCAGCCAATGGCAATATCCTCTCACCTTAGTGTAAACCAGTGAGATCTCCCAAGCTGTGAGAGATCATAAGTGCGTTTTAATGACCAATCGCTCCTCTTCTATAAGCATTTACAAAAGCTGCCCTGCCTTTTTTTCGCCACTGTGTTCAGGTTAATATGAAGACTCAATCTGGTCTGCACTGTCCATGTCACGTCACACATCCACGTTATATTACTACTGTATATTTTCAGCTGGCTGTACTGACCTCTTGACTTTGTACATATGACATCACTTCACAATAAGGCATCTTGGAAACCGGTCACAGTAAGCAACCATCTACTCGCAATACATCAGTAGCCGTCAGTTGTACACCGAAACGGAGCAGAGTTTTCATATAGGCGTCTTTCATAAAAGCAACACTGTTCATGACAAACCTTTCAGAGCATGACGTATTTTTAGTTGGACACCATTTGCATAAGTATGGGTTCATGTTGATGTTTTCGAGGAAAAGCTGTAAACCACATTTGTTTGGAAAATAAAAGACAGTATGCAAGTGCTGCAATGAAAGCTTTTGTAGATGTGATTTCGGTCATATGATTCTCATAGTATTACTTTATTAATCAGTCAATTATATTATATTAGTTACTTACTGCATATGTAGTGGATCAGCAAAGACATGTTTGATGTCCAAAGCTTGCTTTATTAGAGATAAGCTAATGGAAAGCTATAGCTACCAGATTAGCATTGTGTCTGTGTTTTTTCAGTTTGACTCCGTAATATCGTTTGCACATACATTTTCACTTTCAGAGTTCGTGTCAGACCGCATACTCGAATCCTACACCAACAGACCTTTTGTGCGAGTTGTGCCGTCCACTTCAAAATGGTAACGTTTATGCAGGAGTTCAAAGGTAATCCAATTCCGAGGAAAAACACAGACTCGAGAACACTCAATGGTGTGTGGAGATGGGATTAGAAACGTTAGTGCATCATCAACACTAATGAAGAGTGGGGATTTGGATTGCTTGTTGCCAGTACTGTTTTCCTGACCACTCTGATGAGGACTCCACTCGGTGTTGTGGGACGAGGGGTGGGAGTGGACCAGTAGAAATTATTTCAGGAGTGTTTATTAGGAACACAATGCGCCGGGTTCCTCCAAGTGCCAAAGCCAGAACTTGTGTGGACTGGAAATGCTGCATATACAGCAGAAGTTGTTTGGTTAGAGCCACAGAAACTGCATGAAAGTGTATGAATTTTGGGCTGAAACACTACATTAGTACCACATCAGATTAGATTGGGAAATTTCTGATTCCGCACATGAACACAGGACATCCATTTGCTAATGTTATGCCTTGCATAAACATCAGAAGCAGGAGGATTGGTTACCGGGACGATGTCGGTATGTCGGAATTGGCTGATGGAGCGATCATACCAGAAAGTGTCCAAAGAATAAAACGTATAATCTGTGCTTCTCTAGTATCTGGGATCGCTGCCTGAAAAGTGACTGATTTGCTGACCAGCAGTCTCATTAGCTTTTATTTCAAACTTGCTCTACACTCGTACAGCAGCCTATCCAGAGTTGGCTTTTCTTCTCACAGCTGCCTGCTGCGTTGAGGTCCAATTCCATCATGAAACACAAAACATTCTTTTTGTGCTGTGGACATTTTATTTTAATCTCAACCCAGCTATGTAATTTTTCATTACAACCCAACGATGTAATTCCCACTGTGACCAAGTCTAGATCAGCTTCGAACAACCACCTCAACGTGTGAGATCAGAAGTGATGGGAGGCTCTGTTTCGTACAGAAGAAAAACAACCTGTTTAAATATTAAAAAACAGACAAAGAGATTCACTTCAAACGTGACTGAGGTAAATCAGCAGACAAATTAAATATCACACGGACATTAGTGAAAATTGGCTTAATCAGTACAACATTTAGATACTGCTTTAATGTTCTGAAGGTGGCACCAGGGGGCCGACCTGGATATAAGAATGTACAGTACACCTATCCAGAAACTTCTACCCGGTTATTTGTTTATTAGACATGCAGAATAATCGCTCCAGAACCTGAGACCACTTTACAATTAATACAATTTTTATTGCTTGCAAAATGGGCAACACATTATAAAAGGAATAATTCATAAGGCAGTTGGTAAACTGGTACATTAGTCGCACTTGAGTGCTATGAACATGTAGAAACTCTCAGACGTGGCCGAATCAGTCTGTTCATCACATATGGTTTCTTTGATGGATTACATAAAAGAGCATTCCCTGAATACACACTTCGGCTGGAAATGTTTAGTTCCAGCAATATGGTGCAGTACTCGAGGGAACGCGTGCGTACACACACACACACACACACACACACGGTGTATTTGTGTTCAGCTTCCCGGAAGTCAGCTCGTAAAACTAAACAGCAGACCGTGAGCGAAGTTTAGACCCAAATAACGTCTTTACATGTGATCAAGATATACATAAACACATTTCAGTACAATACAATAATGGATTGTATTTGATCAAACGTCTGCATGCTGATGCTGAGTCAGTCTTTGGTTTTGTCCTGTCCTGATGTACATGATAAAGAGCTGATCCTAAATCAGCATCCGTGAGGAACAGGCTGTCAGTAATAAAATAAAGCCAAAATGTTTAGCTAGAACTCACGGGTGGAACGGTATTGCAGGAACACGGTACCATGATCATACAAACTAGCATCAGGGTGTTTTAATATGTAATATTGTGCTTTGAAAATGGGAATTGGGATAACTAATATGCTCAATGTTCAAGAGGGAGAGCAATGTTGCTAGGCAACAGGGCCTCCTCAGCGATAAAGAACTTTGTAGCGTTTAAATCTTTATATACGTGAAGATGTCACGACCGTGGAAACAAGACCAAACTATCAAGAATATCAACTTTTTGCTCGGATGTGACGTTCAAGTTGACTCCGTACAACTAGAACGAACTAATTACACGTAGCCTCTGAGGTTCTACGGGTTCTGAGAAAGGTCGGTATTGCGTCATATCCCGTGACCTCAACGGTGACGTCTGAAATAATGAAAACCACAAGGCCATGTGTATGGACATTTCTCGTTAACGTGACCATATTTTAACACAGTATTGATCACGTGACTGCTCAATTATTCCGTTAGTTAAACTATTACATGTTTACCACTTCTTGTTGATTAGAAAATGTAGAGATACAAAGTGGTCAGAGTTTTTTTTTTTTTTTTAAACGTTTATAAAAATTTATTTTTGTACTTTCCACACAAGGACATTCACCCCTGGATATATAGTGATGTGTACCGGTACCTCATAACTCTGTACCTGCGTTTAAAAGCAGTATACTGTCCGACCGCTAGTTATAACCAAACATAATGTCCTTTATTTTGGCTAAACCTTTAATGTTTTTCGTCAGATGCTTGCAAGACACAGGCATAGTTTGTAAGTCAGTTAGCTGCTTCGATGGCAACAGAGCGTAACTACACACAGAGAGGAGAAGAGGTGATCCGTTAAGCAGAGGTGTCGACTGTAGCAGAAGACTAACAAGAGCACTAACACTACTGTGTTGGAAAGATGGATGGACACGGTCACAGAATCTAAGCGGATGCCTCTTATACTCCAGTCAGGTAAGTATGCTAATGCTAAGCATTGAGGCTGGTGTGAGCTGTTGTACCGTGATTGATTACATTTGATTAAAGTCATTTACTGACACGTAATAGCACCAAAGCACCTGATTCAGGCCCTGCAGATTTCATAAGCGCACACGTGTACTGTCCGTGCCCTTATGCGAGCTGATTAGCATTAGGTAGCGGGTTGTGGGGTGAGAGACTGTATGATATTTCATCTTACATGACAACAGTCTACAGTCATTCCTGCAACACTCATACGTTCCAGTATATTATAATAACAATCATAACAACAGCAATATACCGGAATTACATGTATCTTAATTCATTTGAAGCTATTTTAACAGTTCCTTGGGGTGTAAGAGGTGGAGCAGATGGAGTTAGAGGAGCATCTGCTTTTGTAAACACGTGAAGGACAGAGATCAGATCTGCAAATCCGCTTAATAGGAACACTGCTGTTCAGGTGATGTACAGATCTGAGCTGCTGTGCTTTGCCGTCGCTGGATGAAACCCAGAACGGGAGCAAAATAATGAGAGTAGAAAGTCACAGAGAAAAGGAACAAGAGCGCACGCGCGCGAGAGAGAGAGAGCGCGAGAGAGAGAGGCTGATGTCCTCCACAGTGTAATGATGAGCCTGGCGCTGAGGTTGTGCCAGCCAATCCCTGTGCCAGCGCTGCCAAGGCGTCCTGATGGAGAGTTACACGGTTTTTCTAGCTGTGAGCACTCGCACGATGGAGCCCACACCACCTACAGAAAGTGCCTACACACACACACAAAGCATTTAGGTTCAACTTCCAAGGGTCTACAGTAATTACTGAAATGCTGTTGATCAGCAGCATTAATGAGGCATCTCTCCCTGTCCATAAACAGCTGCATAACCATTTATCATGGTTCATAGTGGAATTTTCTCCCCTTTAAATAAATAAATAAATAAATAAATAAAGGATACGTATAGATAAGCGTCTCGAAATTACTGCCACTTTTCATGAGAATGTATGAACGCGAGTAAAGGCCAATTCATACTGAAAGCACTTCTAAAGAGTATTCAGTTGTGCTTTTAATCTTGCGGGACAGATCCGTTTCTATTTTAACCAAGGTTTCGATTCACATCAGCACCTTAAGGCACCCCATTCATCCTGCTGCGTTCACCAGGTGTGATTTAACTGAGCTACAAGCACGAAGATCGACTCGAACCACATTTTTCTTCATTTTATAGCGTAATCTACAACTGCATGCTTTATTCATCCAGAAGACATGGGGGTACAAACTTTTGCACTAAACTGTAACTACAGAAATACTTCATTGTGATTTAAAAACTCAGGTTCGCCGACATTGTAAACAAGCGCGCGCACACACACACACACACACACACACACACACAGAGCGTACCTTCTCATGCCACTGGAGCAGCACTGCACTGCTGTTCTCTGATGGTCGTTCAAACCCTTTATAGATGTACTTCATAAGCAGATCCACTTTAGTCTTCTCCAGAGACTGTACCGCTTTCTCGATATCGCTAGTCTTAAAGGCAGTGAGGACTTTCAGTACCAGACCCTCAGCCCGGTCCTGCAGACACACATACAGGTTACGTCTGGTATACGAATGCACTGAACATCAGAAGGATATCTATATCTAGCCAGTAGGTTTGGCATTTAAGAGCATTTATACGTCTATGAACTCATAACTCTATAACGCCAGAGACAGAGTGGGCGTGGCTTCTACACCGCGTGTTCATTTCACATAAACCACTGTGGATAAAGACATTATAATCACTTTCTTGAGTCAAGAAACTTCTAAAGAGGCATCATCATACACGTTTTGGTCGCAGAAATGAACACCAAATCAAGCGAACTCTACAATATACCGAGGAGCCTGCGATTTTTCTAAATGACTGCAGATTCTCCACAAATTTGGGCCAAGTTGCTTCATGTGAAATCGTCACGACATGCGTTCAGCCAAAGCCCGTTTCGAGTCACGTGCGTTGAACATACGTACAGCTAAAAGGTCTCATTTACCAACAAACATCACTGCGAAAGAGCGGGCAAAACAATTCCGTGCGACTGCACTTTCACCATTTTTTAAAAGCAGCACAATAAACTCACAATAAAGCATTTTTGCCTGGGATCAGAAAAAAAATCTCTGTGAAATCCTGTATGGGCCGCTTCATTTTCCGTACCGCAGGGTCGTGGAGAGCCGGGAGCCCATCCCAGAGATCTCGGGCATGAGGAGAGGGACACCCTGGACGAGGTGCCAACCCTTTGCAGGGCAGAATCGCGCACACACGCCAATCGGCCTACAGTGCATATGTCTTTGAACTGGAGGAGGAAACCGGAGAACCCAGGGGAAACCCTTAAAGCACGGCAAGAACATGCAAGCTCTACGCATGCACTGCAGAAGCAGGATTCAAACCCCCAAACCCCGGAGGCGCGAGGCAAACCTGCGGTCTGATGGAGCTCACCTTGACGTTCTGGTTCTTGGTGTTGATTGGTGGGTTCTTCAATACGGCCTGTAGAGCGCCAATCATATTCCCTGTGCATGGTGCTAAGGAAGAAACTACTCGAGCAGAATCACAATAACAAATCTTATCTGCTGTATATTGAGGAACATCCATCCATTCATCTTCAACCGCTTACTCCTTTATCAGGGTCACGGGGAACCTGGTGTCTATCCCAGGAGGCATCGGGCACAAGGCGGGGTTACACCCTGGACAGAGTGCCAGTCCATCACAGGGCACAATCACATACACACACACACTCACATTCATACACTACGGACACTTTAGACACACCAATCAGCCTAACATGCATGTGTTTGTACTGGGGGAGGAAACCGGAGTACCCGGAGGAAACCCCCGACACACGGGGAGAACACATTGAGGAACATCTGACCAGGAAAATAATGAATGTTAAGTCAGGATCTGTCTGGACCACTTGTTAACAGCCTGATTTGACTTGTGAATAAAATCCACTGCTCACTTCACTCCATGTCTCACCTTCCTCATTTAAAGCAACAACATTTTAACATGCGGGGAAATAAACATTTAAAACTATATTCAGGACAAAAAAAAAATGTAAAGTTTTCCACTTTAAAATAACTACTATTCCTGTATTATTATTATTATTATTATTATTATTACCCAAATCCAGTTTATTAAACAAAGTCTGTCTCCAAGCAACAAGGGAGATTCGAAGTCGTGTCCCAAATACAACCCGTTTAAACTACATAGTACGTTCCTCGGGCTGTAGAACGCTCCTGTGACGTCATAAGTAGTGTGTAGTGTGTAGGGAGTAAGGTGCGGTTTAAGATTCAGCCGGCGTAACGAATGAATGAGCGCTAACCACACCCTTTCCATTTCCCAGCGTCACCACTGAGGCTTTTTCTACACGGGTTAATAACCAGCAAGATATAAACTATAGCGCAGTCGAAAATGACCGAAATCTGGGTTTGAATATTTGATTAAAAATAAATAAATAATAAACTATAAAGGATATTGTCTGATGAGGGAATCGACCTCGGCCTCGTCCGGACCCAGTTGATTCTCACCGCCTTTCTCTTCTTCGTCCACAAACTTGTTCTCGTCATATTCGTCTACGTCAACCTTTCGGAAACGGTCCGATACCGTGTTCTTCGACATGTTTAAATGTCTTGTAAAGCTATTCAATGACAGAAGTTAGAAAGAGCAGCCCGAGCCCCGGCACTTTTCAGGAAGCAAGCAATCCTTCCACGGTCACTTCCGCATAGAGCGCCCTCAAGCGGTCTACGACTTCCGGTTTCTATTTCATTGCAATGCACAAACTCGACCACAAGGTGGCAATGTTTACGCATTCTAGGTGAAAATCTCATCACAGAAGAAGCAAAGGGTTAAGGACTGAACTCTGGGAATCGACTCTATTCAGTCATGCGAATTCCGTCTCTTTTCAGCGAGTCAGGTCAATCGGCTCAGCTCACCTATAAGAGCCGACTCTTTCGGCTCCTCACAGCGCCCCAACTCTGTTCAAAGTTGTTGGATCTTACCTATCTATTTTAAGTACCTTACTCTACATACTGATTAACATTAGCTTATACATTGCATTGTCTTTATCACAAAATGTATCATGTCGACTGACAGACAGTTAATATCACTGTGCCTGTTACATACACTATAACAATAACGTCCGAAGCTTTACTGCTGAAAACATGAATTACGGCTCTTCAAATGTGCGAATCGACTCCCAACGTTCACCTAAAAGACCAGGCTCAAAGAGTCGACTCGTTTACAAACGACACTTCGGTACATGAGATTCAGTCAAGTCGATACCAGGAGTCGATTCCACCCACACATTTTCTGTCACGTGGTCGACAAGAATAGGAAATAAATGATTATATGCAAAACCATGCGATAATAATTAAGTAGGCGACACAATGCACTTTTATGATTGATAATATCCATGGCAAATGATTGCTGCATCTGTTCATATTACGTAGGCTAATCTGTTACCATTTAAACCTTCACTGTGCCACCAATGCTATATGTTTTGCGAAGGTTTTACATTTTATTTGGGTTCATAAGGTAAACTGCGGGATGCTTATATTAAAAAAGAGAGGTTCTTGTCAGACAGTGACATCAAATACTTTCTTTTTCACTTGACGTCGTCTCTGTCTACAAACTTGAGCCAAACCATTGTATGCGGAATCGATTCCAAAGTTTTGAAGCGACTCTCATGAATCGACACTTTTTTTTTTGGCATCGACTCTTCAGCCTTACAGAGACATCCACCCATCCATTTTCTGTACCGCTTATACTACACAGGGAACACAGGGAACTCTGGGCACAAGGCAGGGGGACATCATCGACATGATGCCAACCCATCGCAGGGCACACACACACACACACACACACACACACACACACACACACACTCATTCACTCTGTCATTCATTTAGAGACAATTTAGAGATGGCACTCAGCCTACAATGCATATATTTGGACTGGAGGAGGAAACCGGAGTACCCAGATGAAACCCATAAAGCACAGGGAGAACACACACACACACACACACACACACACACACACACACACACACACACACACACAGGGCAGAGGCGGGTTCACAGAGACACATTGACATTTATTCATTTAGCGGACGCTTTTATCCAAAGCGACTTACAAATGAGACACACTCACACACCAATGGTAGCAGAGCTGCATGCAAGGTGCTAGCTTGCCATCGGGGGCAACTTAGGGTTCAGTGTCTTGCCCAAGGACACTTCGGCATGGGATCACCCAGGCCGGGATTCGAACCACCAACCCTACGATTAGTGGATTAGTGGACAACCTGCTCTACCGACTGAGCCACAGCCGCCCGTGTCCATGTATTAGTTTTATTTATAAGCGTGTCTTGATTTTTGATGGCTGCAACAACTCAGGGGTCGTGCCTCAGGTCAGCAGCAGGCTCTGTGAAACACAAGAAATGATCTGACAGGATCCTTATTTATAGTTGCTCATGATGGATTTGTAGTTATTCGTTAATAATTGATGTAGTATTTTTGCAAAGAAACAAGAAAGGATGGTATTCAGTACTCTTGGTTATCCAGATTGAACCGGATTTTTATTTTTAAGGTACAACAATTTAAAGAATTACAGAGATATTCTGGATCCAATTGAATATGATGATTTGAACAGTCTTTATTTCAGGATGCATATCAAGCACATACTCCCTGAAGGAAGTGTCCTTCGCATCACCCACTGATAGTGAATTTTGAGCGTCTATTTTTCTTCAATGGTCTGTCAAAAACATCAAGGATGATTTGTCTGCACAACCCCGGTTATTTCCATAGCCAAGAAAACAAACAGTTCTCATTCTGCAGTACATGTTGTATCTCATTTTCATTGTTAGTGTTATCAAGTGCCAATTGTACAGTGTTACGTGCTATTAACTGTAGAGTTAACTATAAAGTCATGAGGTCAAACTGACTTCAATAATTTCACAGAACTTAGATGATGTTAAACATACTTGTTTCATAAATAAGTCTAGTTACTACACAAAAATACTAAGAGTACAAACATAAAGGTTATACAATGTGAGTGACTCTCCTGAACTTTGTAATAAACTGTACAAATAAATCTTATTCTAATGAAACATGAGAAATATTTATTTGCAGTACTGATATGTAGTACATACACAGAAAATGGCACATGACTTGTACATATTAATTCCTAATAATAATAATAATAACTCTAGATAGAACTGGTCATCCCAGTCCTCCCCCACACTCTTAAATGGCTGGTCATGTGACCAGTTCCCAAAATACAGTTTACAGGAATGTGCATATTATCTTACAGAAATGTTTTCGGTATAAAAAGGCTTGAATTTCATGAGCAGGCATCATTCAGACACTGGGACGTGCGCATGATGCCAGGAAGTGTGTGTGTACAGTGAACACAACATGTCACATCATGCCATCACTTTCTGCTGATCCTTTCAGGCAGCTTGTGGGAGGGAAAGTATGTGTTTCTGTGTAATTTTAGCTTCAAAATGGAGCTAAACAAACGAAGTGTGACAGTGAATCAGCAAGATGTCTTAAACCGAGTGCGCACTAGACAACGTACTCTAGATTTATCATCAGTAATCTTTACAGAAAAGGGTCGAACACTACAGAGGAACAGGACCAAGACGAGGTATATGACTCGTCATGACATAAAGACCTGATTAAACTGCCAGGAAGCACAGCGATGTAAAATAAATGACTTTTAAACATTTGTTATAAATAACAGAGTTTCGTGGGGGTTTTCTACAATATTTTGATTAATTGAATATCAGTCACAGTACCTTATGGGTAATATACACTATTCCTTGGCCACTGAAACGACACCATATAAACACTTGGAAGACGTCTTGGAAGAAAGGATTATATTTACAGTTTTCATTTTATTGAGCAGACACTTTTACCAACGATTGGGACTCTTTTTAAAATATGAATTCAAGCCAAACTCCATGGTGTGATATGGATATTCATATATGATTCATACCACCGTGCATTGTGGGATTTCTCTGTGGGAGTGCAGAGATGTGGTTTTCAGACATCACTATGCACAACATATTTAAGAGTTTATGGTTTTCAACACTGTAACCTTAACCACTTTAATCTGCGTGTGTTGATTATTAGAGTGTATGGACCTTCCTCACTCAGTCCAGCCCATCCTAAAGATACAGATCTCTATGTATGTATGTATGTATGTATGTGTGTGTGTGTGTGTGTGTGTGTGTGTGTGTGAGTGTGTGTACGGGCAACACGATCTGTCGCTTTGTTAATGACTGCTAAAATCTTTAAACATGTGGGAACAGGGGTACAAGATTGTGCTTAGCACAAGCTAAAGGACCAGAAAACGTTCACAAAAACACCAGGTGCATACTGCGTATCCAATTCTGCTTGCTTGAACTTATTTCTATTTTAACCTATTGTCCAGCGAACATTGATACCACATCCAAACTCTCAGGAAGTCGGGACTGTGATTTATTCGCTGGTTCTGTTTATCTGTTAGGTGTGGCCTTCTTTATGCTGCCGGTGCTGCGTTTCAGGAACTTCTTGTTTTCAATCTCATTGAGCGAAAGGGAGACGTTGCAGCGTGACGGGTTCATCCGCCTCTGGAGAATGCTGTCTTTGATGGCGTCTTTTATAAGCTGCAAAACAATACGGGGGGGAAAAAAAAACAACAACAAAGGGTGGGGGCGGGTTTGGGGCGATGCCAGAGAACCTATATATATATATATATATATATATATGGTTGTAAAAATAGACTGAGGACAATTAACTTTCTTCTTCAGTAAACAGTCTGGTTAGGAGGGTTAGGAGTGATGGCCCAAAATACAGTGCTCCACACTAATATTAATATTGACACCCTTGGTAAATATGAGCAAAGAAGGCTGTGAAATATTGTCTTTATTGTGTAAGCTTGTAATCTTTTGTTAAGAAAATTCACACAAATCACACTCTGCTCTCATGGATATCAAACAATTGCAAACACAACACAGGTTTATCATCAAAAAAAAAAAATCTTCAAGCTTCACAGAATATGAAGTGACTATCTGAAAATATCACAAACATAGAAAATGCATTGAAAAAGCCTCCACCGTCATCAGAAAACAAACTCAAGTGTCTTCAGTTTGCCAGACACTACTGGAACTTCAAATGAAACCAAACTAGAGCTTTTTGGTAATAAACACCAGAGGTGGTTTAAGTGCACACAGAGAGGTAGCGATATGGAAAAGTACCTCATGACCACGGTTAAATATGGAGGAGGATCTTTAATGTTTTGGGGATGTTTTTCTACCAGAGGACCTGGACATTTTGTTAGTACACATGGCATCATGGACTATCAAACATCAACAGATATTAAATGAAAACGTGACTGCCTCTGACAGAAAGAGATTCTGTATGGAGGAACGGTCTCAGATCCCTTACCATGTATTCTCCAAAGTCTTCAGTCATTATAGGAGAAGACTCAGAGCTGGTAACTTGGCAAAGGGAGGTAACATAAAATATTGAATATAAGGGTGCCTATAATTGTGCCACACATATTTAACAAAGAGATTTTTTTGTTTGCAATTTCTTTGAACAAAAGATTAAAAGGTAAAATTTTTCACAGCCTTCTTTGCTCATATTTATTACCAAGGGTGCCAATATTAGTAAAGGGAACTTTATGTACAGTACATTAGAAGTCACTCAGATAATATAATTCCTAATATTACATTGACATTTATTCATTTAGTGCAGCTTTTGATTGAGTGCAGCTTTTGATACTATAGATCATACTATTCTCCTCGATAGATTAGAGAATGTTGTTGGCATTAAGGGAACAGTCCTCTCCTGGCTCAGGTCTTATCTTACCGAGCGTTATCAGTTTGTAGATGTAAATGGAGAGTTCTCCACTCATAGCAAGGTTAAATTTGGTGTTCCACAAGGTTCTGTTTTAGGCCCACTACTATTTACTTTATATATGCTACCTCTAGGTCAAATTATTCGTAAACATGGAATTAGTTTCCACTGTTATGCTGATGATACACAGCTGTATGTTTCAGCGAAACCAGAGGACAGACAGCAGCTTAATAAAGTTGAGGATTGTATGAAGGACATTAGACGTTGGATGCTAACTAACTTCCTCTTACTCAATTCTGATAAAACGGAAATACTTCTGTTAGGATCACGTGTAGCTAGGACTAAAGTTTCTGATCACATGGTTTCCCTGGATGGACTTCCTCTTTCATCATGTGCAGCAGTAAAAGACCTTGGAGTGATTATTGACTCCGGTCTATCATTTGATGCTCATGTAGATAATATTACTAAGGTAGCCTTCTTTCATCTCAGAAATATCTCTAAGATAAGAAATATATTATCACTACATGATGCAGAGATATTAATTCATGCTTTCGTTACCTCTAGACTAGATTACTGTAATGCCGTACTGTCTGGATGTTCCAGTAGAAATATAAAGAAACTCCAGTTAGTCCAGAATGCAGCTGCTAGAGTTCTAACT
>JAFFST010053346.1:68395-81171 GCA_022414735.1 Noturus placidus
CTCTCTCTCTCTCTGTCTGTCTCTCTCTCTCTCTCTCTCTCTCTCTCTGTCTCTCTCTCTCTCTCTCTGTCTCTCTCTCTCTCTCTGTCTGTCTCTCTCTCTCTCTCTCTGTCTCTCTCTCTCTCTGTCTGTCTCTCTCTCTCTGTCTCTCTCTCTCTCTCTCTCTCTCTCTCTCTGTCTGTCTCTCTCTCTCTCTCTCTGTCTCTCTCTCTCTCTGTCTGTCTCTCTCTCTCTGTCTCTCTCTCTCTCTCTGTCTGTCTCTCTATCTCTGTCTCTCTCTCTCTCTGTCTCTCTCTCTCTCTCTCTCTCTCTCTCTCTCTCTGTCTCTCTCTCTCTGCCTCACTTTCTCTCTCTCTCTCTCTCTCTCTCTTCCTCTCTCCCTCTGTCTCTCTCTCTCTCTGTCTGTCTCTCTCTCTCTCTCTCTCTCTCTGTCTCTCTCTCTATCTCTCTCTCTCTGTCTCTCTCTCGATAAAAGTGGGCAGGAGAGAAAGACGAGAAACAGTGAATCAGCCGATCTACAGAAGCCCCGCCCACTATGGAAAGCCAAAATGTGCACACACACTTCATTATTATAGCTCACCGTTTGTAAAGGAATGAGTTGATTTTAATTGTAGCTTTAGGCGTCTGAAGGACATTTCCTTCGAATTGAGTCAGTCTTTAGTCATATCAAATTCTTTACATGTCCACTGTACTTCCGTTGTCGTGGCATTAGAGCTCACTTAGTATTATTCTTTTACACTTAGGGTGTAATGATTGGTGGATTTGGATCAGAACAGCTATGTACAAAGCAAGGATTGAAATGAGTCGAGGCAACACTGACGACGTTTACATGGACAGCAGTAATCGAATTATTGACCTTACTCTGATTAAGATAATAATGTGATTAAGGTGTTTACATGAGTTGCTTTTCCTATTCCTGTCATGTACCCGTTTTACATGTTCTAGGTCATAATTAGATTAACGGTACACGTCATTACGCGTGTAATTTCACGTATGAACATACTTCCTTACGGTAACGTGTACAGTTTTGGGTGATTTTGTTTTATTTTATTTTTTTTTTACGAACGCTTTAAGTGCAGTTAATTATTTGTCATTCTGTACGTGCTAATAGACGACTGATTGAAGCCGTGGGTGCGTCCCAAACCGCGTACTATATTGTAGCCGAGATACATGTATTTTGTCCCCACTACAGGCCTATAGTAGGCAAGTATGCGGATTGGCGTAAATGTTGAGATCTGCCGTGTGTGATCGTGTCCTGTCGCAAAATGCGGTGAAAACTCTCACACGACCTTCATAATGTGATTAAGGTGTTTACATGTCTGTAATACACGTCCATAATACGACTAAAGCAGGAGAACTCCACATGTCTTAATCCCATTAGAGCTTCATTCGAGTATGACCTTAATTAGATTAAGGTAGGTAAAAATCGCTGTTTACATGCTTGTTTCTTAATCAAAGTCTGGTGTTAATCGGGTTAATAGCAGATTATTGTTGTCCATGTAAACGCAGCTAATCATAAACTAATTATTGTTGATTGTAAGTGATTATAAATCAATTATTATCAATAACATTTGATTAAATTGACTATTATTTAAAAAAAAAAAAGGATAGACAGCTGATGTGTAAAAAAACAACAACATATTTTTAATCTGATGTATAAATGGGCTAACAATTTTATCGGCACATAACTCTGATACTTAAAATAGATAATAATAGTAGGCAATTCCAGATTCTGGTCACCAATCGATCAGAGGCTACTAAAGTGAATCATATTGTATCATATCATAGCAGATTCACACTACTATGATATGATACAATATGATAAATTATCCAATAAAATGTGTTTTAAAAAAGATATGTATGTTAAGAACAGTAAGTTAGCGTTTATTACTATTTAGCGTTAATGCTGTTGAAAATGCCTGGCCGAGTTTCTGATATTTAGGCAGGGAACTGTCGAAAATGTTTTCATTGGAAAACAGTAACTCAGCGAGTAATAATTAACTTTACCTATCACGATCGCTTCAAAAGTGAATATCATGTATTGCTTCTTCAGTGTTGGTGTTTATGTGTCATGTGTTTATGTTGGCTGTGAAATATAGACTGAGGTTATTTTATAATTCTCCGGGTCTGTATCTTATCTGAGGCTCTGAGTTACAGTTACCTACCTGGATACTGTCACCAATCACAGTAGGGATGAGTGATGCTAACCTAGATGCTCACCTGAGTTGATGACATTACTTTAGTATACAACTCACGGTAATGTTAGACATTCCCATTACCTTTTTGAAAGTTAACGATAACATAGCTATTTATCATGATGTAACGCAGAGACTCGGTTAATGTTAAGTACATTTAGCAAGTGTTTTGGACACGGTGTTTTGTAGTAATTAGCATTAGGAGGACGGGTTAGAGCCATGTTTCTTCATATATTTGGTGAATGTTAATGCCGGGTAACAGGTGCAGACAGTCAGTGGCTAACGGAACTTAGCTACCTCAGTTATGTTGAGGCCAAAAGTTCTTCACAAGGTTAACGTGACAAAAAGAGAGGTTGGGGTTACAATAGGTTGTAATGCTTTCCACTAGCTCTGTAATGTTGGTTAAATGAATTCGCTTGTGCGAAAAATGTGAGGTGCTAAAAGCTGGAAAATACACAGATTTTGACCTGGTGAGTCTATGGCGCAAGCTTGTTCATTAGGAGAGTGGAGGTCATATTTCCAAAATGACATACTGGACATGTTAAAATTGTCCATATTGTGTAGCTAACAACTAATCAACACTTTTTTTTTGCTCTTTTACAGCTTTTCAAATGGAAGCGAGTATGACTCTTGTCTTCCCAGATGGCAGGGAGATTTGTAAGACAATACATCAACTCCAATTCTTATATCCATCAAATGTTTGAATGATTTTCATAAATCTCACCTGAATTTCATGAAAGTGTTTGTTTATATATGCATTTTAGAATTTTAGCCTACAAACAGATGACATTTTCGGATAATAGTAGGGGAAAAAGTATAAACGACACATCTCTGAGTTACTTTGTGTTATTTTGTGTGGAAATGTACTAACACAGAGACTGTGTTAAATGTACTGTTGTACACTTGATATGACTTGAATTTCCACAGAGTGGCGCACATCGTCCAGGCCAATACAGAGACAGAGTTCTCATATCGAGCGCGGTGGAAACTTGGAAGAAGCTTCACGGTAAGCACTTTCTCCTCCCGCGTATATAAGGAGGATACTCTCCTGAGTGCTGAGAGGATCAGAAAGCTCCAGATACTCAACGCACACGCAAACAAATGCACACACACACACACACACACACACACACACACACACACACACACAGGCACACGCAAATTCTAAGTCATACAACTCCTGAACGCTGATGTGTCCAATCAGAAATCCACGTTACACTGTTATGCTCATGATCCTCTCTTTTTTTGCTTAGCGGAACTTTCCACGTGGATCAAGTCCATGCTGAAGCCAAACCCAAGCACAGTACACTACCTGCTGACACACTATAAATGGATATGAGGCATCATTAATAACATCTCATTTCTGAGGAACACTTTGATGCGCTACGTCCTCACATGTACGCTAAGTTCAAATGTTTGAGTAAATTATATCGTTTGTTCTAGATCTTTTCAAAAAAGTGTAGGCCGGTACAGATACGTTTTGCCCCCCTTAGTTTTTAAGGAGGTGAAAATAGGAGGGAATTAAGAGCAACGTGAATTCCAAAATAAAGACGCAACTTATTGGTTCAATTGAAATCCTTTTTTTGGAATCCCTGACTTGTTCAGATCTCTGCTGGAAGGAGTGCAGGTAATAGCTACTACAATCCTGGAGCATGGCTGTGAGATGCATTATCAGTCTTTTAATGCTTACAGGAAGCATTTCAACATGCAGCCATACAGATTTTCGCTTTTTTTTAAATTGAGAAGCGGCTAGCTAGCTTTTTAAAAACTAGCAATGAAAAGCCTTGGAATATTTAATCTAAATATAAATAGCTAGCTAGGCAGTAGTTCCAAGCTAAGAAATAAAGCATTACAATGAAGAACTGTCTTTGGAGTAGTTCATTAAAAATAAGAATAATAAATAATAATAAAAATAAAATAGCATATCAAATGAGCAGTGCCTAAAAGTTATCTATAGTTCACTGTAGGTGGCGCTCCGGTTAACTCGGAATTTGGACTTATAATTTTATTGTCACCAGCACAAAACCTGAACCACTGAGTGAACATGAAATTTGAACTGTAACCAAACTGAAGTCCACATCTCTCTCTCTCTCTCTCTCTCTCTCTCTCTCTCTCACACACACTCTCTCTCTCTCTCTCTCTGCCTCACTTTCTCTCTCTCTCTCTCTCTCTCTCTCTCTCTCTCTCTCTCTCTCTCTCTCTCTCTCTCTCTCTCTCTCTCTCTCTCTCTCTCTCTCTCTCTCTCTATCTGTTGTGTTTTAGGAGATAAAGAGCTCGCTGCAGATCTGAAGAGCCTGTATGGAGATGTGAACTCTGTAGAGCTCTACTCTGGCCTTCTGGTGGAGAAACCAAGGCACAATGCTGTGTTTGGAGAGACCATGGTAGAGATGGGTGCCCCGTATTCCCTTAAAGGGCTTTTGGGAAATCCTATCTGCTCCCCTGAGTACTGGATGCCCAGCACGTTTGGTGGCAAAGTGGGATTTGAGATTGTAAACACGGCCTCCCTGAGGAAACTCGTCTGCCTCAACGTTAAAGGACCATGCCCGTTCGTGTCCTTCAAAGTGCCTGAGGACCAAATGTAAACTTAGAAAACATTAATCCCACTGTCTTACTGAACGAACAGACGTCAGAGCTTTAATAATAAACTGCACCACTGTATGATTTCAAAAGTATTGATTATTTTTTTTTAATCCATTTGTAATTTATTACACAATTAATTTTAATATTTATTTATTTAATTGTTGCTGCTGAAATGTGAAATATTTTAAAATATATGGGTTTTTCAAAAATGTTCGATTAAATGACTGTTTTAATGTTTTTAATTTTTAAATAAATTTCCTATAATTTTCATTAAAAATAGCCGTGTTGTTGCCAGTTATTCTATTACTTCTATTCTATATTTATATTTATTCTATTGTATTACTATTTACATTTACATTTATTCATTTAGCAGACGCTTTTATCCAAAGCGACTTACAAATGAGACACACTCACACAGCAATGGTAGCAGAGCTGCATGCAAGGTGCTAGCTTGCCATCGGGGGCAACTTAGGGTTCAGTGTCTTGCCCAAGGACACTTCGGCATGGGATCACCCGGGCCGGGATTCCAACCACCAACCCTACGATTAGTGGATTAGTGGACAACCCGCTCTACCGACTGAGACACAGCCCGCCCAGCCAAGGCTTATGCATTTCTAGCTATCAAATTGTAATCCAGGATGAACTTCCATAACAATAACCAAAGATATTTACAAATCTGTCCAATACTAGTGGTCTGGGGTTAATCCTGTTTACTCACAAAGAGTGGGTGATGTTATTATTACTCAAAGGCCTGTGTTGATGTAGCTCTATAAACTGATAAAAAACATTGGAAGAACTCTTTTTATGACACAAAGCTAAAGTAGCAAAGTCATTGCATCTAATGACTGAAGCCACTAACAAAATAGAAGTGGTTGCTGGGTTTAGTGACAATGAAAATAGATGTGGTCACAAAAACGTATTTCGTAAAATCTCCAGATTTTTTAAACCTAATCTCTGTCTATTACATCTGTTGCTAATGTGTGGCGTGGAAGGTCTCTTCGACCTCGGACAGGAACTTAACTTGAGAGGTCGTCTCTTCGACCTCGGACAGGAACTTGGCTTGAGAGGTCATCTCTTCGACCGCCTCATGGGTCTCAGGTTGGTGTTCAGGAGATGAGGTCATCACATTGACCTCTGACTGGAGCCCCTCGGGTGATACCACCTCATGGGTCTCAGCTCTGGAGATGAGGTCACCACGTAGGTTAGACCACCTTGTGGGTCTCATGTTGGAACCCTAGGGAGAAAGCCACCTTGTTGACCTCCGGCTGGAGCTCTGCAGGTGAGACCACCTCATGGGTCTCAGGTTGGAGCTCTGGAGATGAGGTCACCACGCAGGTTAGACCACCTCGTGGGTCTCATGTTGGAACCCTAGGGAGGAAGCCGCCTTGTTGACCTCCGGCTGGAGCTCTGCAGGTGAGACCACCTCATGGGCCTCAGGTTGGAGCTCTGGGGATGAGGTCTGGCTGGAGCTCTGCAAGTGAAACCATCTTGTGGGTCTCAGGTTGGAGTTCCACTCTTGCTTTCTTGTGGAGCCATTTGAGGGCATGCCAGCTGCACTTAAAACATGTCTGAGAGCAGAAATATGAAGAGGTGGAAAAATATACTATAAAAGATTGCTACAACTTGCTCCTGACAGGGATGGAGGAAGGAAGCAATTTAACAAATATTTCCATCGATTGTTGTGTGTGCAATTATTTTCATATATTCTTATATTTATATTTACTTTAACACTTTTTCTAGATTTATGCAAAATAATTATTTTTTAGCTGTTTACATTTTTTGTTGCGTTTTCAACAACATTTTATATATTTATCCTTCCTTTTTTTTTGTTTGTTTTATAGTCAATCATTTGTAACAAATATGGGACAGTCATGAAAATAACTATGAGGAAAAACAATTACAATGTACAGTCACAATCTAATCATGTCTAATAATATAGCATAGGGAAGTTAAAATGAGAACGTAAACGTGTTACTTTTTCCACCTGATGCTGGAATAATTACAAGTTGACATTATCCATCCATCCTCTACAACTTACTCCTTTTCAGGGTCACGGGGGAACCTGGAGCCTATCCCAGGAGGCATGGGGCACAAGGCGGGGTACACCCTGGACAGAGTGCCAGTCCATCGCAGGGCACAATCACATACACACTCACACACCCATTCATTCACTACGGACACTTTAGACACGCCCATCAGACTACCATGCATGTGTTTGGACTGGGGGAGGAAACCGGAGTACCCGGAGGAAACCCCCGACACACGGGGAGAACATGCAAACTCCACACACATGCGGCCCTGGCGGGACTCGAACACCGGACCCTGGAGGTGTGAGGCGGACGTGCTAACCACTAAGCCACCGTGCGCCCCGAGTTAACATTATACATTTGTTGAAATACAACACAAGTAGTTGCATATGTTTTTCAAGAAATATTAATGAAGTTATAAATTTATTTGTAAGGTGACAGTTACCGGCTGCCGCATTTGACCCGATTGACTCTGGTCGATCCTCATCCGGGCCGAGCGACAGGTGAGAATCTCACCGGAACTGACCCGAATGTATTTTGCTATCTGGTATTTCTGACGAAAAATACATTAGCTTAACGTAAGAGTGCTAAAAGCAGTGTCACGTGACGATGAAGTGGCCCTACATGGTACTTTGGCCCTATATCGGCCCTACAGGTGCCTTTCCTGTGCGTATATAATTTCTTTTTTAAAAATGACACAAGCAGATCAACTTTAAACTTTCCACTGGGGCTATTTTACACATTTTTAAATGAATCCCAAAATTGGGATGGGCTGAGATGAGGGAAATACTAACAGAAAAGATGACACATGTATTCACAGAAATGTGTACACTTGACATGACTTGAATTTCCACAGAGTGGCGCACATCGTCCAGTCCAATACAGAGACAGAGTTCTCATATCGAGCGCGGTGGAAACTTGGAAGGAGCTTCACGGTGACGAACTGACATTGTCGACATAAGAGAATTTTTGGGCTGATGTCATCTTACCCTCATCAAAGCTCGTAAGTACTTTCTCCTCCCGCGTATATAAGGAGGACGTGAGCACTGAGAGGATCAGAAAGCTCCAGATACTCAGAGCACACACAGGCACATCTGAAATTGAGAAGGACTGAACAGTTTGAAACAATCATCCAGCTGGAAGATTTTGGAATGAATAAGAAGCTGATTTGCCTGGTCTTGCTTGGAAGCGTGATCTTTTTCTGTGATGGAGGTAAGTTTAACTTTACCTTAATTTAGTGCATTATAGGCTACACGAGTAGATAATAAAGATTCAGTTCTTCTTCTTCTTCTTCCCCCTTTTTCACTGAAATCACTAATTGCAGAAGTGAATTAAACAGTGTTTCCTCTGTACAGGTGTTACGACGGATCTCTGCTGCTCACAGCCCTGTCAGAACAGGGGTGTGTGTATATCTAAAGGTTTAGAAGCCTATGAGTGTGACTGCACCAGGACGGGATACTACGGAGAGAACTGCACCACACGTAAGTCGTACAACTCCTGAACACTGATGTGTCCAATCAGAAATCCACGTTACACTGTGATGCTCATGATCCTCTCTTTTTTTGCCTAGCGGAACTTTCCACGTGGATCAAGTCCATGCTGAAGCCAAACCCAAGCACAGTACACTACCTGCTGACACACTATAAATGGATATGGGGCATCATTAATAACATCTCATTTCTGAGGAACACTTTGATGCGCTACGTCCTCACATGTACGCTAAGTTCAAATGTTTGAGTAAATTATATCGTTTGTTCTGGATCTTTTCAAAAAAGTGTGAAAATGATGTCTTGTGTTTTACAGTTTTAATTTATCATAAAATCCCCCCCTTTTTTTTTTTCAATTATATCTTTTTTTTTTTTTTTTGGTAATAATTTTCCTTTCTATTTACAGCAAGGTCAAATCTGGTGGAGAGTCCACCAACTTACAATGCTGATTATGAGTACAAAAATTGGGAGGCGTACTCCAACACTTCCTACTACACTCGTACACTGCCCCCAATACCTAAACACTGTCCATCAGCGAGCGTGCCTCTTCCTGATGTCAAGCAGGTGGTGGAAAAAGTCCTCCTGAGACAGAGGTTCATTCCTGACCCACAGGGCACGAGCCTGATGTTTGCATTCTTTGCCCAGCATTTCACCCACCAGTTCTTCAAGTCTGACTTTAAGAAAGGACCAGCCTTCACCAAAGGCCTGGGCCATGGAGTGAGTGCCATTTACATCCACATTTCTATTCATTAATTTGGCACGATTTTAATTTTTTATCCAAAGTGACATTATTAGAAGTTACTATATTTTATGTTCCTAAATATTGTGTGGTGTTTCAGGTGGATTTAAGTAACGTCTATGGTGACAATCTGGAGAGACAGCACAAACTGAGACTTTTCAAAGATGGAAAGCTGAAATATCAGGTAGGTCCTTGATTGAAGTAGTTTTGAAAATCAACGGTAGTAAATCAAAGCAAATGGGCTTGTTTTATTATTCAAGGCTCTCAGTGAGAACGAGCTAGTCTTTCACGTTTTAGTGACTGTTAAGTGTGTTGTGATCTCAGGTGTTGGACGGAGAGGTGTATCCTCCACTGGTTAAAGACGTTCAGGTCGAGATGCACTACCCACCTCACATTCGTGACGACTTACGGTTCGCAGTGGGCCATGAAGCGTTCGGCCTGGTCCCCGGCCTCATGATGTATGCCACGATCTGGCTCAGAGAACACAACCGTGTGTGCGACATCCTGAAGGAGGAGCATCCAGACTGGAACGATGAGCGTCTTTTCCAAACAACACGCCTTATACTGATCGGTCAGAAAACCTATGCGTCCTTAATATTTTAAATTGGGATTTTTCCAGATTCTTAGATAATACTACTTACATAATTCTAAGGAAATTTAAAGGCGTAAACAGAACAAAATTCTATCCGATCTTATTGGCTCCATCCCTTCTATTCCTATTACTATCTAAATCCCCAAGCATGTACAGTATATAGTGTTTAGACCTCCATTTTCATTAATTTTGTTGATATTTCTAACAACCAAGATGAAATTTTCAAGCAGCATTATTGCATTGCTGTAAAATCTGAAGAGCTAGAGAACATGAGAGTTAAAGCATATAATATTTTATCTCCTTTAGGTGAGACCATCAAAATCGTGATTGAGGACTACGTTCAGCACCTGAGCGGCTACTACCTCAAGCTTAAGTTTGACCCTGAGCTCCTCTTCAGCGAGAGGTTCCAATATCAGAACCGCATCGCATCTGAGTTCAACACGCTGTATCATTGGCACCCGCTGATGCCTGACACGTTTCAAATCCAGCACCAGGTCTATACACACCCCCAGTTTCTCTTCAACAACTCCATAGTGGCAGAGCATGGGATCAGCAACCTGGCGGAGTCTTTCAGCAAGCAACAGGCAGGCAGGGTCAGTATCTCGTCATATTAATCCCTCTTCATTAGCTTTAGTCATAGAAAATCAAAACAATTGTCCTACTAGGCAGTAGGAGCCTCAGCTTACATACTGTACCTTTAATAAATAACAGTATTATTAAATTCATATGCACTCACGATGTCAGGTCGAATTTGTTGAAAGACATTCTATCAAGAAACTCAGAGATATATTCATCTTCCACAGCAAATAAGAGCAAAATCAATTCCGAAATAAACATTTATTAAATTAAAAACTTATTGGTTCAGTTGAAATCCTTATCTGACTTTATCTTATATCTCTTCAGATATCTGGTGGAAGGAATCTGCCTGCTGGAGTGCAGGTAATGGCTAGCAAAATCCTGGCGCATGGCCGTGAGATGCGTTATCAGTCTTTTAATGCCTACAGGAAGCGTTTCAACTTGCAGCCATACAGTTCCTTCGAAGAACTGACAGGTGAGGAATTGGTTTTCACTTGTTTTTTATTGAGAAACTGCAAGGATGGCTTCTTTAAAATTAGTACTGAGAAGTCTTGTAATATGTCACCTAAATTTAAATAGCTAGCTAGGCATTAGCTCCAATATAAGAAATAAAGCATTACTAGCATTACAATGAAGAACTGACTTTGGAGTAGTTAATTAAAAATAACAAAATGACTAGCTATATTGGTAGTTAACTACTATAACGCTATAAAATGAAGCATAAATTAACATATCAAATAAGTAGTGCCTAAAAGTTATCTATAGTTCCCTATAGGTGGCTCTCTGGTTGACTCGCAAAACCTGAACCACTGAGTGAACATGAAATTTGAACTGTAACCAAACTGAAGTCCTCTCTCTCTCTCTCTCTCTCTCTCTCTGTTGTGTTTTAGGAGATAAAGAGCTCGCTGCAGATCTGAAGAGCCTGTATGGAGATGTGAACTCTGTAGAGCTCTACTCTGGCCTTCTGGTGGAGAAACCAAGGCACAATGCTGTGTTTGGAGAGACCATGGTAGAGATGGGTGCCCCGTATTCCCTCAAAGGGCTTTTGGGAAATCCTATCTGCTCCCCTGAGTACTGGATGCCCAGCACGTTTGGTGGCAAAGTGGGATTTGAGATTGTAAACACGGCCTCCCTGAGGAAACTCGTCTGCCTCAACGTTAAAGGACCATGCCCGTTCGTGTCCTTCAAAGTGCCTGAGGACCAAATGTACAACTCAGCAAACATTAATTTGAATTCGACTCCTTCTGGCGATGGTGACATCAATCCCAGTGTCTTACTAAAAGAACGGACTTCAGAGCTTTAAAAATGACCAAGTGCACTACTATGATTTCAAAAGTTTAAAAAAAAAAAAAAGTTTTTACTTAATTTGTAATTTATTACACAATTTATTTAAATATTTATTTATTTATTTGCAATGTGAAATACCATATGTTTTTTTTTATATGTTTGAGTAAATGACTTTTGTAAATGTTTTCAAAAATAAAAGTCCTATAATTTTCATAAAAAATATCCATGTTATTCTATTACTATATATTCTATATCTATTGTATTACTATTTAACTATTCTGTCGAGGCTTATGCATTTCTAGCTATCAAATCCAGGATGCACTTCCACAACAATAACCAAAGATATTTACAAATCTGTCCAATACTAGTGGTCTGGGGTTAATCCTGTTTACTCAAAAAGAGTGGGTGATGTTATTATTACTCAAAGGCCTGTGTTGATGTAGCTCTATAAACTGACCTATGAGTTGCAATAAATCCTCACTCAAGCTTTTGAGTAACATTGAAGGACTTCTTTTTATGACACAAAGCTAAAATTGCAAAGCCACTAAAAAATACCACATAGAAATGGTTGATTGGTTTAGTGACACTGAAAATAGATGTAATGACTGTGCATTGCAGCATTTGGCAGAAACCCGTATCCAGACTGACTGTGGCTCAGTGGGTAGAGCGGGTTGTCCACTAATCCGCTAATTGTAGTGTTGGTGGTTCGAATCCCGGCCCGGGTGATCCCATGCCGAAGTGTCCTTGGGCAAGACACTGAACCCTAAGTTAAGTGACTTACAAATGAGACACACTCACACACCAATGGTAGCAGAGCTGCATGCAAGGTGCTAGCTTGCCATCGGGGGCAACTTAGGGTTCAGTGTCTTGCCCAAGGACACTTCGGCATGGGATCACCCGGGCCGGGATTCCAACCACCAACCCTACGATTAGTGGATTAGTGGACAACTTGCTCTACCGACTGAGTCACAGATCATATATAAAATGGATATAAATTTTCTGTAAGGGCAGCAACTGCCTGCATATTTCATAGTCCTCCAATTAATGTGTAACAGTCTTCCTAAAACACGGAAGGCCTGTGAAAGGGTTTAAATTGGGCAAGTGGTGCTGATATTTAGTACTATACTTGTTAGCATGGTGGAATGGTGATAATAATAATGAGGGTGATGATGATGATGATCCTATACACTGAATACATCTTGAAAGATGTCTCTTTTAGTCAAGAAAATCATCATTATTCAAAATGCATTAATGAACACTCCACTGGGCGCACGGTGGCTTAGTGGTTAGCAC